>JAPYZI010000264.1:0-62339 GCA_030523105.1 Ophioninae sp. A BG-2022a | reverse complement strand
GGGAAAACCATAAGAGATATCGATACGAATCCAACGCCGTTATTTAAGTTAGGCAAAAACCTTTTCCAAACCCCCCAAATGTATCTCCATTGCATATAAGGAGCTCACTCTACGACCTTTTGAAATATCGTGATTTTTGAGATTTCGGAAAGGTGGCCTGGGAGGTCGAAAAATTTTTTTTTTGGTTTTTTGAGTATTAAAAGGGTATATTTGACCGGAAATGTTCCGCTGATTATGAATATCCCCGAGTTTTTTCCGAAAGTACAAAATTAGACCGGTCAAATGCAAAAAACATTTCTAAAATATTTTTTTTATATTTTTCCCTGCTGCAGCTTACTGTAGTTATCGTAGCGACAGAGGTTACGAATTTCCGTAGTGAACAAGTGACAAGTGACAAGTCAAAAAATATATTCATACTTCGGAAGGATGAAAGCGAAGTCGGTAAGAACGGAGAATGCAAGCCGCTGCGCCGCCAGTGAGAAAATCGTTGAACTGAATTTTGTTGACGGTCGATAAGATTTTGAGCTCTGGTGGTACATTTTTGTCCCATTTGGGTTAAAATTTTCTAAAACCAATTTCTCCTTAATTTCTTCATCAAAATAGTTGAAACGAAGATCAAAATGTGTACTTTTCACCGCTTCAGAGGCTTATGCTCGGGAAATTTGTAAAAGTGTAATACGATGGATTGTAGCTCGCAATTTCTCCGATGGTAACCACAATCTGCACAATTTTTTTCAACTTTTGGTAAATGCCGAGCATGTTCCTCTTAGAGCAAGCGTCCTGCATGCACACAATAAATTTAATTCCAATCGGTTTAATAATATGGGATAAATTGGATTCAAAAATTTCGGGGTGGCTAGGAGCGCATTCGTCATTCCCTTAATTCGAGAATTGTAATACGGCCCTGTTTATAAGATCGTGACTTGGATTTTCCACTACTGAGATTTGGACAAAATGCAGCGAACTTCGCAGAGGTGAAGAGGCGCCTTCAAGCGTGACGAGCTTTGGTTGACGTCAGCAGAGCTGCCAACCATTGAGAACAAACAAGAAGTAGCTGCATCATTTTCAATCGTAGCTAAGCTTGTCAGGACGAACCAGTGTTTCTTGTTATCCTACACGGAAAAACAATTTCAACGCAATATCACGATGGTAAGTACATTCGCAACAATCGGTCCGCGAATATCGAAAGTCGGGAAATTCTTTTAATTGCGATTTATAAACCGTATCATAGGTTATGTCTACAAATCGTATACCATGTCGGATCCTGATCGCTGTTCAGCATCAGAATCGAAAAAACCTGTTTGCTTGATGGTCGAATTGTTTACAGAGCTTTGGACTACCAGCCATTAAAGCAAAGGCGATCATCAATCCTCACGACTGCGAAGTTCAGGATGGCAACATTTACGGATTGCCAAATCCCATGGTCGCGGGGTGAGTACGCACCAACTTTCATCCCAATGTAGTCACACTGAATGAAATGGACTCAACTGTCAAGCAGGGCTCTAAATATATGATAATTCCTTGCTTCGGACAAGACTTTAGCCGTTGAACTATACTACGGTTTTTTAACCTTGATTATCGGACCTACCGAATTCAAATTCGGTCAGCTCGAAATTTGCTTCAGTAGTATGAAAAACCGACATAATAATCATTTGTTATAATAAAAAGTATCCTTCCATTCATCACTCTACGAGCTTTTTTAACGTATTGTAATTTGTTTTTTTTATAAATTTGTTTTTTCATGCATTGCCTATAACGTTCACAGTATGTTTCATAATTTTATCCACATCGGAAGGATACTTTCGTGACAAAGTGTATTTCTTTGTACTTGCTGACTAAATCGATCCAAAGTGACCGACATAGAATTTTATAGAAGTATGACTACAGAGAATGTTTGACGTTTAAAAGGGTTCTATGTACAGCAGCTAGTCGATGTATGACTGACGGTCATTTATTAAATTTCTATGTGATATACAAAAATTAATAAATTGTTATTTCTATAGGCTTGCTGCAACCAGACCAAAGTTGAGCTTTGCTCACCCTCTGGAAGCGTCAGAGCAAAATGTAATATTTCCAATATTCTTACCATCCATTTTTATTACAGCTGGTTTCCTTTCTTTGCGAGCATTTATAAATAGAATTTTTTGTAAATTGGAATTAGAATGGTTATTTTTGTTCACATTTGGATTAGAATATTGAATATTCTTTCAAGTTTGGATTTTGTAATTTTTGTCAACTACTCAATTATGAGATTCAACAGGTCGCTTGTGAATAAAAGAAATTTCGCTTAGGTGGCATGGGTTATGGCTGCAATAAAACAAAAACGAAATTGAAAGTTAAGTCTCAGTAAGCCTAGGACTTTAGACAAAAATAGAGGTTATGCATTCAGATTAAAAGAAGTTCCATCTACATTAAGGAACATCCTAGTATATATTTCATAGCCAATACTGTTACGTATCTTATATTCTACTGTTTCTCGTTTGTCATAAAAATCGCAATCCACCAAGATAGATCTTCTTTCATCAAACTTTATATTCGACGTTTCCATCTTCGTGCAAAGCAATTGAAATAGTTTTATATAGTTTTCAAGTTATCCATACTATATATTATCAGCGTAGCTAATACTTTTGGCCTCTATATATATTATTAATTATAGATCTTCTTTGATCAAACTTTATATTTGACGATGTCGTCTTACCTTGGTTCAAAGCAATCGTAATAGATTTACGTACGTTATAAGATGTCCATACTTTATAAGCGTACGTAACACTCGGGTCTGTATATATATATATATATATATATATATATATAACTGATCAGAGACAAAACGGAATGCTCGGCAAGGAAAGGTGCGAGTCTGTGTTTTGCGATAACCTTTTATTCACACATCCTAATGCACACGTGCTTTTCTCAGTATCACAAGAACAAATTGCAACGAGAGATGATTATGCTGAGAAATATTCAAGGACTCCACGCTCCCATACGTCTAGCGATGGAACTCAACGTTGCGAATAAAATTGGCAGGTTACCCTTCCTGCCCTCCTCGAAAGCAATGAGAGATGTTATCTTGGGACGCGATGAGGAAATTGGGTATGTAAATACACAAAGCATTCGTATGCATCTTGGATCAAGGATTTTTTTTTTCACATGCTGTTCTATCTGAACTCTCTACCAGATTCGAAGACATACTCAATACTGCAGAATTCAGGGAGCAAATGGGTCAACCTCATGCCGTAGTGGAAAAACAACTGGGTATTCTGTAGTTTATGGTTTGGCGAATACGTTGGTTTATTTACACGAACGTTCGAGAATTGGCGTGAAAATGACCGTTTCTCTTGATAAATTACTTGAGCTGCGAGCCTTGTTTGTGAAAGCTAGAGCGAAAGCAAGAATGGGTGAAATTTCAAGTTGGCGAATAATAAAATAACTTTTTTTCAATGACTCGAAGGAAGAATCATTTTTCAACCGAACATTTTGTATGAAAAGACTCAAATGACATTTCATGCCGTCATGTTGAAGTTTGCAATTGGGACATTGGAATACAATAAGAACTAGAACTTTTTTCAATTGTTTGATTGAAAAATGCGAATTTTCGAAATCTGCCAATAAAGATTTCAAGCAACAATCAAAACAAAAATTATTAGATATCTGCATCATAAATTCGTAGAGCAGGTTTTCAATTATTTTAATTTCAAAAGTAAAGATGTTTGAAATCCTACTATCTAGAAAATTAAACAGTAATTCTAACTACAGAAAATAAGGATTTTTTTATTAATTTGTAATCTAAACCTGCGAAAAAAGATTTTTATTAAAATTTAAAAAGATTTTTATTAAATACCGCGACAAAAAATAAGCCATTTTTCATATATTCCAATAATGCAAATATCCTCGGCATTTTCTCGACAGGGATTTTCATCCGAGTACTCGATACATCGAACACGAGATTTTTCAAAACGAGTTTTGTTCTTTATGTAAAAATTTTCCATATTTATTTTTAAGCAAAGAAGTGCTTCACCTTTCTCTGCTTTTTGTTAATGTTAAAACGATTAGAACTCAAAGATCCGGCCAAACAAGGTCACCTATTCTTATTCTGCAAATCTTTTTTACTTCCTCTATACTCTTTTCGAGTTCGGTCTCCGGCGAATTTTTGAATCGTGCCTCGATCCCCGCTACGATGCTAGGCACTCGATTTTCACGAGCGCAAATAACGAACGGAAAACGAAACCTTTCCTTGTACCTGAAAACCGCGACGACATGGAACACTTAAAATGACAAAAAATGAAATCAAGGATTGGGTTATCAGGAATAATATATTAGGTTGTGGAATAAGTTCTTAGTGTTTTGATATTTTCTTTTACAACGATTATTCTGCTGTTTGACAACGTGTTAATGTTCATTCGATAGAACTCTTTCTACTCTACAAAACAGTGCTAATCGCCTTTTTGCGTAATTCAATTTTTTATTATTTTTCAAGCTTAGAAATGGAACATTAAAATCAACATTTTCGACGGCAAAAAGCTGCTGAAGCAGCCCGGAACCTTTGCAACGTCGAAAATGCGAAAAGCAGTTGTCGAAAATGTGGCTTTTTACCTCCTGGATATTCAATTTCTAATAAGGATATTTATTCTCTAATATTCAAAAGTAATAAAAAGTGTAATCATTCAAAAAGACGACTAGCGTAGTTTTGTAGAGCAGAAAGAGCTGCATCGAATGAATATTATACACTTTGTCAAAAAAAATCGTTATAAAACAACAAAAAAATATAAAAGCGCTACGAACTTATTCTCCAACTTAATACAATACGAGGTTCACTCACAAACTGTTGAAATTGTTGAGGTTTTGTCGCTCATCTTTCGTCATTTTATCGAGACCGGCGCTTCGCTGCTCGTTTTTCGATTCCATCGTCAAGTTTCCCTCGTCGCACAACTTTCCCGCCAAATCCGGATGTTTCACTAAGATCTGCATTTTATCTGGATCACCAACAAAAATCAATTCAATTGATTTGCCGTTATAGAGTTAGGAAGATCAATTAACTTTCTTTCTCTTGTCAAAGATGTTTCTAACTCAGTTTCGGTCACATAATTTTTTTGTGTCGGGACTCGCGAATCGTATTAACATACCGGTGTCCTCGAGTCCGTCCAAGTAACAGTCGAAGGCTACTTTGAGGTCTTCGACCGTTTGGAACGGTCTTCTCGCAGCAGCGTAACGCGACGCTTCCGGACAGTGTTCCACGACATTACCAAATAACCATTCAAACTGATCGACCGCGAGAGCGTTCACTTCACCAATACTCAATATTCCGCTCGATTTCGTACTCATATCGATTTTGTCCTGAAAGGAAACGAAGAAATACTTGTTATAGATACGACGTTTGCTTTTAAAAAATAAGGTGACTTTTCAAATTTCGCGGTCTACGTACAATCGATTTTCGATTGTTTCTTTTTGTTACGTTGGTACACATGTCCCCAACATATATTGACGTTATCAGCCATTTTGCATATTCAGTTTGTTTTTGATAGACATAAAGGTTAGTCGTGTTTCGGTGGGCTCGACGATTTTTTGATATCGAAAACGATAATGCACCTGCTCACGCATCGTTGCTCGTTCGTTACCGTTTTGGCGAAAAAACAACACCGTATTCATCGGACGTGGCCCCCTGCGACGTTTTTTCTGTTCCCATAACTGGAAAGAGCCACGAAAGGATGGAGATTTGCCACGATTGAGGAGATAAAGACCGCATCGCTGGGAGAGCTCGAGGCCACACAAAAACGCGGGTATCAGAAGTGCTTCGAGGGTTGGAAAAAGTGCAAGTGTATTATATCCGCGGGGACAAAATATATATTAATGAATGAATAAATACATTTTCGAGAAAAATAAAAAGTCACCTTATTTTTTGAACAAACCTCATTTGTATCAAATTCCTATTTGAAGTTTCTTTTTATCGAAGCGGTTTCATGGTCTGCAACGACAAAATTGAATCTCTATTTTTTTCTATTTAAAATAGAAATTTACATCGAGGAGGTTCGGCTCATCAGAAAGTAACGAAAACCAATTTGCAGGTGTTCGATTTTGTCAAATTGGGCTATGAAAATCAGTCGATTGTTTCAACACTTGCTTGGATTAAAATAAAAGTGAAAAATGTAATTTGCCTGGAAGGATTCCGGATATCGATAAAACAAAGAAATGAAAAGTGAAAATTTACTCAGTTCCATTCGAACGGTGCAAAGATGCAGCGTCATTCGATCGTTCGGTCTTTTGACCAAATTTTAGTGTCACGTAAACGTATCATCACGTTAAACAATTAATCAATGTTTTTCATTTACTTTTACCGTCACATTATCTGTAATAAAATACAAATCACTAATAGCGAACCGAAGATTGAATATCAGTATAAACAAGTATATTATATAAATGAAATAAATTATCGAATTTATTCAATTAATTTACTTTAATTTAATTTATATTCTAATTTCAGTTTCGTTTAATTAATTACATCTAAACAGAATTAATTATAACAAAATAATATAGACTTATGTTTTAAAAACAAAAATTCATTGATATGTTCATAGCAAGATTGCAACGTGTAATTTTTTGCTCACCCGGATGGTCGGTGCGCAATTGAGCGTCATTCAATTGACAAATCAAGTGTATGCTTCGGTCGGGCCAAACTTTCGAATGAGCAAGAATTACACTTCGCTGGGTTCACAAGATTATCGTTCATTATCAGACGATACTAGCGGTCTCGAGAAAACGAAAAAAAAATCAAAACGCTATCCCGAGACTCCCGTCAGAATGTTATTTTCGTTATTGAACCAAACGGAATGTGCCGAGCATGCGCGACAGAAAAAATTGTAAGGAATACGAAACGATCTGTATACGGTTTTTCTTTTCTCGGCGATATCCTTATCACCAGTTGAACGAGTCTTCTTGCGTAAGACACTTCGAGAAAATAGCATTTGCCCGAGCAACGCGTAATGCAACGTTCCGTTCGATTGCAGGACATTTTCTTATCTTGGTGACTGTCACCCTTAAGTATACTGTAAACATATTGGAGAGAGGGACAGAGAAAGTTAATTGGTCGAATATTCACGATAAAACAAAATTCTTCTATTCTGTAGCGTTTCATCGAAATCGACTCATTTTTCCAAAATATTACGTCACAATGTACCGATTTCACGTTAAATTTTAGATCGATTACGTTTTTCTTTGAATTCCACGGTTAATCAGTAATCCGAGCGCAATGATGTAACGCTGGAAGCTGCAGTATCAACAATCGATAAAGTAGGTATCCGTATTTCTTTCTTACCGACCATCGGTAACCGGGATTGATAAAACCGTAACTCGTTTATAGTTAATTGCGACACCAAATGAAACGTTTGCGTTAAAATTTAAAAAATAAAAGTAAAAATCACAATTTAAAAAGTTTAATATACAAAGTTTAATACACAATTTTACCGAAATTTAATATCACAACGGACCAGTTTACCACAAACATGTGGAACGCGAGATAACGTTGGTCTCTGCCATATCGACAGCGGATAAAGTCGATATTTTGCGTACTTTATTATCTAGATTTATTTGCAAATGATAAAACAGTGGCCTATAGTATCAACGACTGATCTCTATTTAAACTTAACGTTTCAATTATGACTTATTACATTTTTTAACGTAAATCGTTTTTAATTCAATTGTAAAATTTTAAAAACGCTCGAGTCTTAGCTGTAAAAAGCGTAATCAGCAAATGATTTTTTCTAGACAAGATTGGTAGTCTCCGAAATAATAACCGATCCTAAAATAAAGAAATGTTTCGTTCCTCCTGAGAATTGCGTTATGTTTCATGCAAAATCGTATGATTCAAGGTGGACCACGTCTATTGTGCATAGAACTACGAACTATTTTTTCTTCTATCTTATTTTACACTAAAAATATCATATGTCCGTTTTCCTGGTGACGAAAGGTCGTCTGAATTATTGTTTACTTTCGAAAAGTCTTCCGAATGTTTGCACGGTGACGTAATTTATCGGAGTTTTATTCGTTGACAAAAAGGCATATATAAATTTTTTTACTTTCGCGAAAAATCATCTTCACCTTTTCTGATTATCAAAACCGTCTGAAATTTTTTTCTGGCGATGCGATCGTTTAAACGAGACAGGAAATAAAAAAGCGTAAACCCTATGAAAAGGGCAATCTTTTTTATTCAGCCTCCATTCGTTTAATCCCTACGAAATAAAAAACAAAAAAAAATTCTGATAGCATTTATTTCCCCAAACCAAAAATCACAAAAAAAAGCTTCAAATCACTACCAGCTTAAAAACAAAATATCCAAAGACGAAAAAAAGCTTCCGAATAAATATTCAGCTTCAATAAAAATATCCAAAACAACAAAAATATTTCAAAATAAATATTCAGCTTGAAAACAAAAAATCCAAAACAACAAGCAATTTCGAATCACGAAAAATTAATTTTTAAAAAATATTCGTCTGATCCTTACAGTCCTTCATGAATACTAAAAAAAAAAAAAAATTTTTAACAACAATTATTCGTAACCAGTAGACCAAGGGAAGCTACGCGAGACTTTCCTTCGCGACCGAAAAAGTACCGCGCCCATTCGACGCTATCGAATCGATAAAAAAAAAATAATAGAAAATGGCGTCAGCTCTCGCGTATGATGAAAATGGCCGAAGGTAACACGGCAGAAACGGGGAAGCGGAGGGTACCTGTGAAGACCATTTGCGCGGTCATCGCGTTCTCTCTTCGAGTCCATAAGGCGGGCATTTCGTAAAGGATTCCAGGATGCGCGGGCCAACAAGGGCGACGTTTTATTACAGTTTTCATCCGCAGATTAGCCCCTTTGGAACCATCGATACTCTCGATGCCCGAGGAAACTTTATAGCCCCCCTGTCGTAAAAAGTATCTATTTGGTGTTTTCGTTCGGTTATTCAAGGGAGGTGGGAAAGGGCGGCAGGGGGGCAAGATAGGATACATCGGGTAAGACGAACAAAAAGTACCAACCGAAGAAACCGTGAAGACCCAAAATTTCTCGCTGTATATTTATAACAACAAAATGTCTGTGCGCGTGTGTGTTCAAATTGGAAAGGAAAAAACATGTTTTTTTTCTTCATTTTTCTCTCTCTCTCTCGAAATCTTTCTTCTTCGAAATCAACTTCGAATTCTCAGACTGTATAGACTTTTAGGGATCGCTCCAATCATGCACGTTCTGCCGACTGGAGGCAGAATCCTTTTCATCCTTTTTGAATTGGACATAACCAGCTTGAGACTTTTTCCTCTTGCAGCGTTTTATTTCCTTCACAGATCAGAATACGATCGTTACTTTCAATTCTGAACATTCTTGTCATCATCTTCTTCTTCTCTTCTTCTTCATCGTATTCTTCTTCTTCTTCTTCTTCTTCTTCCGTAATGCTGGGGAGAAACTCGTGTTCAAACTAGAATGGCCAATTGCCGCCTTCTTTCCTTACTTTATCCAATATATAAAACGATTTACGTCTCTTTCCCTTCAAAGCTTCGTTTTTCGGTAGTTCGAATATTTCTTTTTCTTTTGATTTTTTGGTATCGTCGATCTTACGATCTCTCTTACATAATCTGATCGTCATGACGTCTCCGAGAGATTCTTTTTTCAGATATGGAAATTGGTTCCATTCGGATTCGGATAAACACGTTGGTAAAATTGTTTTAAAAATGAGGTACTTCAGAAATCATGTTAATGTTTTTTTTTTTCGGTATGACCTTTCGTCGTTGAAAGAAATTGAAGAAACATTAAAGTCGATACTACTGTTCAGGCTCGTCTAACAGATTTTGAAGATTATTTGTTTTTTTTTTCTTAATTTAATTCGAGCGAGATTTATTTTTTGTCGGAAAAAAATCCATATCATCATTTGAATCTTTTCGATGTTTTCGGGATATAGAAATTAAACAACATTGTTTCACATTCTTCACCGATTACCCGAGCGCAAATTTCCATTTTTTTAGAACATTCTCAATGTTTCTTTGTGTCTGCTATTTATGGATAAGAAATTTTAACAACTTTGACCAAAAAATCTATGTCATCATTGAAACCTTTTTGATGCTTTTTGCATATAGAAATTAAAAAAAATTGTTTCATATTCTTCAACGATTACCCAAGCCCAAATTTCAATTTTTCCGAACATTCTAAAAGTATTTTTTCGACTGCTGTTTATGAATAATAAATAGTAAAAATCGGAATAACAATTTCGCTAAATTGGTCGTAACATGAACAAATATTCGAAAATCAGGATTACATTTACAAATAATGTTGGAACGGCTCAAAGGTTCGAGGCGTTGTAAAAAAATTGTTTTTACTCGAGTGTGCACCCTTAAAAGTGTGCTTCATATAGATATATATCCATGTATAAAGAATCGTCGGATGCCCAACGGGGCTGATTCAACGCTAGCAAAAGAGCATCAACGCGCAAAAGTTGTTTCGCGGCGTTCACTCAGAAAACGAAGAGTGAGAGAGGGAAAAACGAAGTTTCGGAGTGAGAACGAAGTGAAACTGGGATGGCGCGAGCAGTTGGAAGGATTCGGTGTCGTGATCGTTAAAAAGAGACGGAATGAGGGAGAGAGAGCGAAAAAGAGAGAAAAAGCGAAAGAGAGAGAGAGAGAGAGAGAAAGAAAGAGATAGAAATAGAAAGCAAAAAAGAGAGAGAGAGAAAGGTATGGGTTTTGTTACAGTGTGGCGAATAAAGTGGCGTGGCAGTGTGTGGCTGAGGTCGGACATCGATCTGGTAGTTAACTCTAGGGCACCCTCGGGACTCGTTGCCACCTTCGCGAATGCCCTTTCCAGCATCCATACGATTCACTACCGCCAGTTATCCTACGTTGCCCACTCACATAAACCGCATTACACGTTTTTACTCCCGTATTTATGTACGATCTAACGACAGACTGAGAGATCTTCATTGCCGAGAAAAAATCACAATCTCCCTCACTTCTCATTCGGAATTCCGTCTCTTCGCGTTGCTCTCCAAGCTTTCGTACTTTCTTTGATATATCTTTCGAATATTTATCGCGATTCTGCATTGCGGATTTGCATCGATTCGAAAGGGTTCCCGATTCTGTTGCAAATTTACAACTTATCGGTCGCGACGACCCGATACATTCTTGCAACATTTACGAGGATTGTTCTTTTTACGAAAATTACGGGAATAATTCTTTTGATTTTTTTTTTTCGTGATTTCTTTTCGGCGTTATTTTTTTTGGGGTTTTTAATTATCTCATTTTACGTTTAAGCGAAAACATTATTGCAGAAAATACGAGGATGAAACTGTAAATAGTTTAGTAAACTAGAATTTGGTCTACATGTAAACGACGACTTTGAAAAATCAACGAGTTAAAAAAATCCTTTTGAACGAAGCATTCGAATATCTGGCTATCGGTAGAATCGCTTTTATCCTTTTATTTATTCGGACGTTACTCCGCGTGCGCGAGTACGTCTGACTATTGACCAGATTTTATTTATCTCTTGACGAAGTGTTCAGAATACATCGAAATGGACTAGGATATATATATATACGAGATTTGTTAAAAAAATAACATTCGATTTTCTATTTTAATTTTTTTATTACGTTTGTACAGGTGATTTGTTTACTATCGAAAACGATAACGCACCTGCTCACGCGTCGTTGCTCGTTCGTGATTGTTTTGGCGACGAAACAACACCGTAAACATGCCTCAACCACCGTATTCACCGGATTTCGCCTCCTGCGACGTTTTTTTTCTGTTCCCAAAACTGAAAAGAGCCACGAAAGGACGAAGATTTGCCACGATTGAGGAGATGAAGACCGAATCGCTGGGAGAGCTCGAGGCCGTACCAAAAAACGGCAGAAGTGCTTCGACGATTCGAAAAAACGCTGGCACAAGTTTGATATATCCGAGGGGGATTACTTTGAAGGGGACAAAAAAGATATTGATAAATAAATAAATATTTTTCGAGAAAAATAAAAAGTCACCTTATTTTTTTTAACAATCCTCGTATATGTATAAATATATATATTTAATATTTGAAAGTCCTGTAAAATTCAATTTACAAGACGAGAAGACTAACGAATATTTTCAACGTCTTCAAAAAAAAATATTTTTCTTTTTTCGCCCACTTCTTTATTGCTTTTTAAAAAATCGTCTACCTTCCCGTTAATTTTCATTACAACAAAAAGTATCTCCAACGGCATAAAATATTTACCGTAAAATTCTCCCCAACGGAAACGCAGAAAATCGACGTTTCGTTTCTTTGTTTATTCGTTTTTCTATTTTACATATTATATTACACTTATGTATAGGAGAAGGAGAGGTTTTACGAGGCTAAGTCTTTCGAAGAAAATCAATAACGTGTTATTAAACATTATGTCGTATATTTCGGAATCTTTATAATAGTGCGATCACAAATTGTCTTAAAACCTATTGTATAGTCCTGTTGATCGAATGAAATATTAACACTACATCATCGTTTATACGAATAGAATAACTTACGATTCCTTGCGTCAGCTTTTCCGTACAATTATTTACACTTAAATATATATATATATATATATATATATATTCGGAATGAACGTTTTCAATTACGTGAGATTTTTTTTCGCTTCATATACATTTACTTTTTTTCTCCACGTTTTGTTGTTTTTTTTTCTTGTTTTTTTTCATTCTCACAAAAAAAAAGAATCGTCGATTGAAATGAGAGCATCGTTGAATCCGAAAGGAAAGAGACCGCGTTTTCGCACGTGTGGGTTCGTTTGGGTTTGTGTGGCTGTGGATGTGTGTGTGTGTGTGTGGGGGGGGATGTACGAGTGTATTATAATATCGTATATTCGATTGCATCATTAAACTCTCAAGGCACACGGCATCGCACATAACTTCTGCGCACAACATTCGTTTTAACGCTTTTTAACGCTCTCGGATTGACTATTTTCTTTTTTTTTTTTTCTATTTTTCGTTTTTCTTTTTTTTTCCTCCGTTTCACACATTTCACTAACTCTGCCAAGGTGTCATGTCAGCTTTAGCTATCAAACGCTCGATTAAAGACATTCGGTTTGTCGATACGTGGATACACGTGTATATTTTAATATCGCGAGATTTTTTCCTCGCTAACATTTTCCAACCTTCGCGCTCGTACGTTTTAATTGTTTTTTTTTTCCGAATGATTTTTCTTCTCGCAGTAGTATTTTTTTTCTCGCAATGGTCTTCTCTATTTCGCGCTGATTTTTTATCGCGATATCTATAAGGCTTTCTATAATTAGGAGTAATTGTTTATTGGATGTTTTCGAAACATGGTGAAAACCAAGAAAAATTTGCAGAAAAAAAACGAGCACGTCGAGGAAAAAATAATCGCGCGAACGAGCGTTTGATTTTTTTTATCGTAAACGCACGAGGGCGAAGGAAAACTCTCGATTCTCACACGCCCCTCTCACTCACTCACTATCTTTAATTTCCCGTTAATTAAGGCATGTTATTACGTTTATACATACGATCATACATATTTCTATTGAATTTTCATTCGTAATCTCTTAAACTTTTTACCAGACGTAATTTCCTCTCTAATTTTCCGACGGAACCTTCCCCCCCTCTTGTTTTCTCTCACTCTCTCTTCTCCTCTCTCTCTCTCGCTTTCTGCTTTTCGAGAATCCAATTAAGCCGTATTTTTATTCCGATCGGACCGCGAAACGATTTTTTCTGACTCGATTCTAAAGTGATTTTCTTTTTGCAAAAAGAATTTGGAATTATTTTCATTTCTACGATTAAGCGATAAAACACATCTTTTTGTTCGTGATTTTCCTAAAAATTATTTTTCCTCTTATTTGACAATTTGAAAAAAAAAAAATAGAGAAAAAAAAAGCAACAGTGAAGCTTTTGTTTTCGTGAAAAAAAAAAATCGAAAGAGACGTTCGACGACACCGGAAATACGCGGATCGATCGTCGTCGATCCTGTGTGTTCCCCGATCACGATTTATCGTGAATCGGACGAGCACGACATCGAACGGTAAAATCGACGCGTTTTGTCGTCGCCGCGGGAAGTTTCTATTTCTTTTTTCAAAAAACCGAAAAATCACCAAACTGTAACGACAAGAACATCAACGAGGACGAAAAAAAAAATACAAAAAAAAAAGAATACGTATAAAATACGCGTTTCGTTGCCGCGTTTTCCGGTCCTCTCATTTGTATCGATTCTCACGAACATTCAAAAACGTCACTTTTGTTATTTTCTACTTTCCCCCCACCCCCGCCGCGCCGAAAAAAAAAAAAAAAAAACTCACGCGGCTAATTTTCATCTCGCGATTGAGAAGAGGAAAATTATCGGCAGTTTCGAATCCTGATCAGCAACGAGAGAGATAGATAGAGAAATTTGAAAAAAAAAAATGGAAAGAAAAACAAAAATAGAAATTACAATTGTTTCGAGGGGATACAGACGAGAATGGTCCCGAGGGAAAATGTACCATTCGCCATGATCGTGACGATAAAGCTAGCTAGGTAAATAATACTATATTTTAGTTAACTATACCTATGTAATAATACGCTGAGACTGTATGGTACAATAGCACACGTACGTACGTACATGCTCACGCACATATGTATTTATACATATATGAGGTTGCATGTAAATACGTACGTATATAAATATAAAGAAAACGATTTTATAATGAGAGAAAATAAAACGATCAAACAAAACAACAAGAGCACCGAGCTCGAACAATATATTTATATATATATGTGTAAAGCCTTGGCCAAAAGTATTCAGTACACTGTATATTTTTCTAGCTGGAAGGAAAATCGAATATCACGACGAAAAAAAAATTCGTTATTCAATTTATCGAAAGGCATTTCGAAGAGGACAAAACTAGCTTTGTTTTGCTTTTTTATTTTTATTTTTGGGATTTCTTTTTTGTCAGCCGTTACGTCGTTTTGAAAATGCCGGCATGCTCGCGCCACAAATTCGCGTGCTGAACTTTGAAAAATCGTGATCTCGTCGTTTGGCGATCGGATCGTTGAAAAGGACCCTGTTCATTTTTATTTTGTTTTTTTTTTTGTAATTTTTGAGATATTTCGTTTTTTCTTGAAACACGATCGGTTCTGAATGTTAATGGTGTCTTTTTCAAAGATCTTGTCACTAAATTGTGAAACGACTATTCTTGAATGTTCAGCGCGTGATTTTGCAAAGTTCGAAAATCGTGTGAAACCGTTATTTTCAAAATAACGTAGCGGCTACAAAAAAAAAACGTAAAAATAAAAGTAAAGAAGCAAAACAAAGCTGGTTTTGTAATTTTTTAAAAACCGTTCGAAAAATTCGTTAACAATTATTTTTTCATCGTAATATTCTATGTAATGTACTCACAAGAAAATACAGTGCGTCTGATACTTTTGGTCAGCGCTGTACAAATATATATACGAGAGTCGTCCTTTTTTTCACATGTTCGTTCTTTTTTCCTTTTTAATACAGGCGCATCGAATTAATCGAAGGCGAAAAATCGCACCGACGCCAAGATTTCCACCCTCGAGCCCTTCCTCGACTGTTTCCTACATTCGACGAGTATTATTCTCCTTTTCCTCCATTCTTTTTTTACTCAAATTTCCTTTTTTTATTATTTCGCAAGAAAATCAAGAATCGATTTTTGCAAGTTAGCCGTAGGGTCGTATAATAAGAGTTTAAGGGTGGAAGTCGACTCAGAACGTCGATTAAAAAATTCACAAACTTATTCCTTATGTACAATTATCTATCATTACCTCTCCGCCCTTTCCCCCCTCCTTCTTTCTATTCTAAAAAAAAGCCTTTTCCAATTGTTCTACTTTGCTTTCTTTTTAAACTTTTCATTGCGCATGCGCAAGAAATCGCAACGGGGAGAAAAAACAAATCAAGAAATCGAAGGCGCGAACCCAAATCGCCGGTCGTACGTGGCGTTAAAGAAAAAATAAGAAATAAATGGAAGGACCCGAGAAATGCGCGGAAAGTAAGAAAAAAAAAAAAAAAAACAAAAAACAAGATCGAACAGGTATACGTCGAACGATGAAAAATGTCGTCGTTCGCAAACGCGATTGAGTCTTCGAAATCGCCTCCGTTAATGATGGTTCCTTTTTACGACTTTTTCCTCACCAACAAATATTTAAGTAAATACATATATATAAATAAACATAAATATATATATATATATATATATATATATATATTTATATATATATATTTCTACATACATAATATCCAATTTCTTTTTTCTTCGCGTATACAAAAAAATTGCGGCCACCGTCCAACGGATAATTTTTATTATTATTTTTTTTTCATATTTTTTTTCCGTCAATTCTCGAAACTTTTCGTTTTTTTTTCTTCTCTTTTTTCTAATTAGCAAGAGCGCCAAGGGGATCAACGCGCGTCAATCGGGGTAGGTTGACAATGGTGTTTTTGGGGGGTGGGGGCGGAGGTTGGTGACGGTTCGGTGATTGAACGGTCAGATTTGACTCGACCAGCAACAATTTTCGTCGCTCGGTCACAAACCGAGGACCGCGTGGGAGTGAGCGTGGGGCGCGTGAATCGTACCTATACCGGCGTGATGGGACGTCGGGCCGAGATTGAGAGGCGGCGAGCTGCCGGGTGCCCCGGTGTGCATCAGACCCCCCAACATTCCACTCATACCCCCGAGAGCGGCGAGACTCGCCATTCCTCCGGCGCCACCGTTCACCACCATGTCGCCCGGTTTCATGTCCTTCTGCTCCATCTCCTCGCGTTTCTTCGATTGCTTCCTCTCCTTGGCTCGACGGTTTTGGAACCATATCTTTACCTGCGAAACACGAGAAATGAAGATTGTTTTTTTTTTAATGATTTTTTTCGGTTTTTTTTTAGGGTTTTTATTTGAGGCTTTTTTTAAGGATTTTTTTTGGGGTCTTTTTGATAAAATTTTGTACGGAAAAGTAGACGGTGAACAAAAAAAAATAAAAAATTGTTTTCTGACGTAACAGATGTGCAATTATGTCACCTCGATCTCTCGAGAAACCTCCCTCAGTTCCTTCCCAAATACATATTGCGATAACAATAATGAAAATTTTTAAAACAATTTTTAAAAATGAATTATCATTAATCCTGGACCATGCTCACCTGTCTTTCTGAGAGCGCGAGGTTCGCCGCGAGTTCAGCTTTGCGTCTGATCGTGATGTAACGACTGTAATGAAATTCCTTCTCGAGCTCGAGCCTCTGATGATCCGTGTACACGACCCTGTACTTGTCCTTCGTTCGAGTCTTGCCTGCAAATTTCACGAGTTACAGTATTCATCTTTCGGAGTATAATGATAATTGTTATGATTATTCAATAGTGACAGAATAATAGAAAATAATGTAAAATATTAATCATGGAAAATGAAAAAACATTCACGAAAAATATTAACAAAAAAGAAACAGTATTAAGAAAAATTAATAATAATGATAGATTTATGTATAGTATTATAAAATATTGTTAATGAAAAATTTAAAAAATATCAACAGGAAATTAAGAATTAAAAATAAAAGAATATTAATAAAAATTAATATTAATAATAATAATAGACTGATGTTATACAGTGCAGTTGTGTAAAATAGATTACAGAAATTTCAAAACAAAAATTTAAAATACGTGTATCAAAATTCAAAACGATAAAGAAAAATAATAAAAAATATAAATGAACAAATTAAAACTAATAAACAAAATGAAACAGTGCTGCTACTGCTACGTCGTCGATAAAATTAACAACAGAAAGCGGCGACGGATTCAGTGGAAAATCATGCTGACTACAGATGAGACGATATATTTTCGATATACGCAAAAATAAAAAGAAACAGTTTTTAACATTCGTAATAACCAAAAAAAAAAGCTTCGGGTGCACGCCCATTATTTCTCGTAGGAGAAATGCACACGGCCTACGACGGCCGAACAATTGTATAGCGGGAAATAATAAAAGGGTGTAAAAAAGAGATTTTTATCCGAGACTGCGTGTACGATAACGCGCATTATCGCAAAATACACGAAAACGCGCGAGCTCAGGCGACATGAGGCCTCGCGCTCCCGCGCGCGCTAATTAAACTCCGCGATAAGCGCACTTGTGCCGAGCGAGAGAAAGAGAGACAGAGAAAGGGGGACGAATTGAGAGAAAAAGAAAAATAAGTTTCGAAAGGGGAGGAGGGGCAGTGATAACAAAACAGTAAATTTCAATGACTATTCAACATTAACAATTAGTCGAATAATTTTGTAAAAAAATGTAATTAGAAAGTACTCCAGTTGTCATTTGCTTGTCATTGATTTTTTCCACTGACAATTTTTCAAAAATTGAAAAACCCGAACGATCTTTTTGTACTTCAGTAACACAGACGTAATATGTCTTTTTTTTCAATTGACTATTTTTGTTTATTGAGAATTTATCAAGGTGCATTCCAAAATTGAATTCCGTTCGGGTATTTCAATTTTTGAAAAACCTTAACGGTCTTTTTGTATTTCGGTAATACGGAAAGAGGGAGGGAGGGAAGAAATAATAGAGAAATAATAATTAAGTAAAATGGAGGAAGGGAGGCTGATAAAAATTCATAAATCTCAGTGATTATTCAATATTAACAATTAATTGAATAAATAAATAATAATACGTAATTAGTGAATATTCTAATCGCCATTTGCTTGTCATTGACTTTTTTAACTGACAATTTTTCGAAAATCGAAAAACCCGAACGATCATTTTGTATTTTGGTAATACAGACGTAATATATTTTTTTTCAATTGATTATTTTTGTTTATTAAGAATTTATAAAGGTGGATTCCATTTTTTAGGCTTCCATTGACAAATGGTACCAAAGGGACCGTATTTACGAACTGTCTGTCCGTTCGCTCATGACGAGGGTATGTTTCAGCATTCGTAACAGATAGCCCATTGAAAATTCCACAGATTATGTATTGTAGCATGCATTTTAACAAACAATAAAAAATGTGAAAAAGAAAACCAAATCCCATGAGCATTTTTTATGCAGAAAGCTCTCAACAAATTTAATATTTTTCAACGACTTTTTTTAGACCGGATCGCAAAAATGTTTAATCTTGTCCCCTAACGTTGGCTCCGTAAACCCCAACGATGGGTCGGTCGTGCTGATCCCTCTTTTTACTGTTTCAAAATGTTTGAAAAAGATCCGAAATAATTCATGGGTTTTCCTTGAAATTTTAAACTACATGAAAAAAAATAGTCGCTTTTGAACGAAAAAAAAAAAACAAAAATGAAATAGAAATTTTTTTTTCGATACGCAAACGTGCAGGCATTTTACACGTGCGGGTACATACGACTATAAAAGTTGCACTTTATAGTTCATACTTTACGGAAAAATAATAATAACAATTTTAAGAAACGTCAATCCGTAATTTTTTAGTAAAAAAAAATTATATTTCACACATAAATATTCCAGTTTGTACGTTTTTTAAGATTTAGCGAAAAAAAAACTATTTTACAGGTAAATAACATTCCACTTTGCACTTTTTTTACAATTTAGTAAAAAAATTCTAGTTTACACGTAAATAACATTTCACTTTACACGTTTTTTACAATTTAGTGAAAAAACTCTATTTTACGTATAAATAACATTCCACATTACACTTTTTTTTTTTAATTGAGGAAACAAAATTTATATTACTGGTAAATAACATTCGTCTTTGCACGGTTTTTTTAAAATTTAGTACAAAGAATTTAGCAAAATCTGTCTCACAAGCTACAGTGCTAAATAAATGTATATTTATACCTACTTAATTATTTAATGACAAATTCCAAGATAATTCCTGAATGATTGTTTCCTCAAAACCGCATTTCCCATATTTTCAAAAATTCCAGCAGTTATTTTTTAAATATCCAGGCAGTAATACTTCGAAACAAGGCACTTGAATTCGCAATGCATCCATACGACCATTTTGCATTTATTTAATTTTTTTTTTTTTTTTCAAAATACCGTTATAATCTCGTCGGTTGTTTCAAGCAATAAAAACATCGTTTCGTTGTGCGAAGTGTACGAAAGAATAAAAAAGATAAAAACGAGAAAAAAAAAAATTGAAAAATTTAATAAATTCGTATTAAATTTGGTGGGTTGAAATACACACGTAGTATACATGTATATTCTGGTAAAATGCTGTCGACGATGACGAGATGCGCTGGCATTTCTCACGTCTCTCTCGTTCCATTACGTTTTCATCGTGTACAGTGCTTTTAGGGAGGGGAAGGTGCGGAACGATGCAAAAGAGAGGGAGAAGAGAGAGAACGAAGGAGTCGTCTCTCCGTTGGATAGAATGAGAGAGTTGTACAACACGATTAGATAAGGCAACGGGGCGGCGAGATCAAAGGCAAAAAGCGCTAATCCACCACTCCTCGATAACTCTCTTGCCACGAGAGAGCGAGAGATGAGCCTTCGAGAAAAGAAAAAAAAGTCGTACACCGCGTCGAAGTATTGGCCATCTCAGTATCGCGGACCTATGGTGGCAATACGTCACTTTTTTCTCGCCAAAATCTCAGCGAACAAAAAAAAAAAAGACGAACTCGCAAACTTCTTAAACGTTCGAAACTTTCGATACTTTTGACGAATTATTCGGCAAGAAAGTCATCATCGCGAGATGTGGAAACCGCACGTGAGTCATCGTCGTCGCAGCGACGAATTTTTTTTTTTTTTTTTCCTTTTTTTTCATGAAATATTCTCGGTACCTCCGCGTATAAAACGCCCTCCCAAATTAATCTTCATTCGTCACCTTTTTTTCCCCCATTTAATGCTCACAATGAATTTCAACGAAAAAACAATTATCGCGATTCAGAAATTTCAGGGACACCGCGGTATTAATTTTACCTCGGAAATTCTTGCGGTCAACGCGAAAATTCCATTCCGCAAATCTTTTAATGCTCAGCGTGAAATACAGGGGAATTGAAAAATACGAATTTGTCAGGATTGCTTCAATCGAAGTAATTCACTGAGTAGAAATTTAATATTTCTATCAAACGTCAAATTGTTTTAAAAAATATGTCGAATCGAGACGTAATTTGCGAATCAAAATAATTTCGTCATGGGACACCATTGAATTGACTTGAAATTTAAATTCTCAGCCATCGTGATTTAAGATATCGATTTTTTAAAATCACGTCTTGCGAATATTCAATATAATTTTGGAGATTAATATTTCATGGGATCAAAATCGCAAATTTCAAACGATAAGAATTAGACGATTTATTATAGAGAGAGAAAAAGCGAATTAGAACAATACAGAATTATAAGAATTTGGATACTAATAAATTCATAAATTCGTTGAAACAAAATATTTCCAAATTCGACGGTTTCACGATGGAAATTAAAAAAAAAAAAAAAACGTCGATGCAAAAAGAACAAAAAATGGGATGTATAAACGATTTTGATTTAACGTTAAATATATTTAAAAATGGGGAACTCGCGACGGCCGTGATGGCTACGAAGCCACGCGGGATTACGTCGTTTCTGTGTGTACCGTGCACACGCGGATTCGTGTATAAGACCACCTTTCTTCATTGAAAGACACGCTCGCCCGGTGCTCTGATATAAAAATCCTAGCCGCTCTTTTTATACCCCGGAATAGCGTGATCTCGATTCCGTAACTTGCACGGTATACCTCGTGTATACACCGAAGTAGCCTGTATTATATTTGAAGAAACTTATCAACGTTGTGAGAGAGCCTTTGCGGATGTCGAAACAGCTCGAATGTTGCGATAAATAAATAAAAAAAAAAAAAAACAGACACAAATTTTCCACTCGTAAGAATCATTCATTTTCGCTGCGATGGAAATTCGTTCCGATATTGGAATCTGTCAGAAAAACGCACAACAGCCAAAAAAGATATTTAATTTTTAACATCGCCATTTTTCAAAATCGTTCGTGAATAATTGTAATATTAATTTATAAAAATTAAATTAACCCCGTGAATTTATAAGAATTTATTAATTCATTAAAATGATTATATTAACAAAGCATTTTAATTAATCTTGTATTATCAACTTAATCATCATATCTTTTGAATTATTATATATTGATAATACGATAATCAAAATGATAAGTAATTTTTAATTCCAACTCACATCGATAATTGCACAATTACAATTGTAATTGGCATTAATCTAATAATAATTGAAATATCAATTAATTACTGCACTAAAATTATAATTAACTACATTAACTGCTAAATTATTTACTGTACTATTCAAAGACCTTTTAATAATCACGATATCTATTTAATTATAATTTGATATCTGAACGAATAAAATATATAATTATATATTCAAAATCAAAAATCTTTAATTTGGATTTACAAAAAAAATAAAAATGTCTAGCGGCGTGTAAAAATCAAGTATCAAAGCTTTCCAGAAAAAAAAAACAGTATTCCAAAAAAATTTGGAAAAAATTGCTCAAATATGATTACCCAATAGGAATTCGATTTGGCATATTTGGAAGGTCCCTTTGTAATCTTTCGATGATTCAACTCCGTCAAACAAATCCCGAAAAGAGCTGTCAATTGTGACAACCAGGAGTATGCAAATTTTGAAAAAAGTTATCCGGAAATTAAGGCTCGGTGAAGAGTGCAACGCACTTTACATTTGATAAAGTCAGGATCAGAACAAATACGATCGTTGATGCATAAATAATAAAAAATGCACGGTCGCGAAGTGTGCGCGCGCAATTTGAGGTGATCGCTCTGTCAACCTTGCAACACGGAGTATCTATTTCGAGAAAGAGTTCACGTTCGATATCAGAAATGAGAGCTTTGGGGATTTAGGACGTAGACGCTTTGATGGTGACCGCTTTTTCGCGATCACGAACGGAAACGTCAACGGATAGAGAAACATATGAAAGCAGCCAGCTGCAAGAGGCTTACCTCGTCCCTCGCACCTTCGATTGATAAGGGATAACAGTAATCTGACGATGCACGAGCGACCGAACGCGCACGCGTCAAAATCGACCTTCGCGTATAGCGACTACATGGTGACTTTTGTCATGTGGCCATCCTTTTTTAAGGCTCGTCCGCGATCATTTTGGAATTGAAAAAAATATATATTTCGTAATAGTTTTTCAAACTCTCTTCGATAAAAAATATTCAAAAATATGTTGTTGATTAATATTTGCCAAAGAAAATAACGCATTACAAAAAAAAAACGAAAATTATAAAAGCAAAATTACAAATGATAAAATCATTCATAATTTATATAATTATAAATTGTCAAATAATTTGTCATTTATAATTTGTAAAATTATAAAAGGCCACGTTATAAAAGTCACCCTGTAGATGACGAGAAAACCGAAAGCGCTGTGTACGAGTCTTTCAAAAAACGATCTTTGAAAAAACGAAAATTGAAAAACGGAGGCATTATTAAATAAATCTGTCTTTTTTTATCGCGTTAAATGATTCGTAAAATTTTAGCAAAAAATTCAGTGAAACTTTTGTCAAAGTCGGTTTTTTAAAGATTTTTATATAAAATAATAATTGAAATAACGTTGAATGTTGAAAACAATTGTTATTTCGATAATGTTTGATTTTTATATATAATAAAAAAATATATATTATCATTGTAATTATTTTATGATAAATTAAATTAAATTTAAAAATAATAATATCTTAATCGTACGAGTTTATTGAAATGAACGAGATATTGCAATGTCTACGAATAATTATTAAGTATGTCATTTCAATAATTCTCATAATTTTGATGAACCTGAAAGTGTATCAATTAATAAAACAACACGAATGATCATAAAAAACAACTCGACAGTTTGAATCAATTTAAATGATCAAAATATAACAATTTTGATGAGTAACTGTAATTGGTATCCTTTCAACAATTAATTATTCTTATATACTCCAAGAATAATATATTATAAATTACTTATTCTTACATGTCATTAATTATTATTTATATCATGTCAAAAATAATAATAATTTAAACAAACCAAATATAACATTACTTCGTCCATTAAAATTAATCAAAATTGTTATAAAATCAAAGTAAGAAAGCAGTCGAAACATCGAAAGCAGCGTTCAAAATCCTTTTCCCAATGAGTGTCTTATCAACAATTGTTAGGTCAATTTTACAAATGTTATCACCAAGAAAAGTCCCTGATACTGTCCCGTCGCTTCGCAATGCTCGAACGCCAGGATGAGAGTCCTGATAAATCCTAGAGAGAATTCAGTGACGTATACATAAAAGCAGATGAACAGTTTCGCGTAACCCCGCGGAATATGAATGGGGCCAACGTAGCTCTAGCAGCGAAAGGGGGTTGCGAGCTTTTATGTACGTACTTTTGAAGGGTGGAAGAAGGGAAGAAACTAACACACGTGCGAAACGACGACGAGGGACCGGGAAGAAACGGGACTCTCGGGACTCGTTGCCAGCCCATTACAGGGTGTGTTTGTGCAGGGTTTGTAAAAGAGAGTGGTAGAAAGTGGTGGGGCGAGGGAGGGGGCAACTTTTTGGCCCTTTTCGTTTCGCGCAACTCGCAGGAGCTTCTGAAAAAGCCAGAAATTTGAGGGAGAGAGGGAAATCTGGAGAGAGTGAGATAGGAGAAGAGAAAATCGTGTCCTGATTTCCAACCCCTCCGATTTCGCAACCCCCTCTCTTTTATCGTTGCTCGAAGTGCTCGGGTTTATAGCTTATATTCAGATACGTGTATGTATATACGAAAATATATCACGGTCCCGGAAGGTACCATTCGTCAAGCACATCACAATTACGGTGCCATTGTGCCACACGCTGCATTTGTATATCGTCCCTCCCCCTCCCTCGCGTCGTATCAAATGTCGTATCGTTCCAATATATTTTTTTTTCTTCTTTTGTCTTCTTTCTCTCTCGCTATTCTCGCGAAATATTAGTCCAGCTAGACCCCGAAGGAACATCCCGATATCGACTGATCCATAGTTTTTACGGTAAGCAAATATAACCATTTGGAGAACACGTCAGAGCTTCGATTTCAATCGATGATTAATTCCGTTGAGACTAAAAAGTTCGTTAAGAATATTGCGAACGTGGAATTTCTGACGATTGTGATTATTGCTGGATGAAAAGATTGCAGGGGTGGGATGAATGCTCGAAGTTATATCATTGGATTCATACTCTGGTTCTTAATGTTTTATAATTATGCAATAGGATATTAGGTTCTGTAGATTCAATGAAAACGAACAATCTAGGCTAGTTCTATTTGATTCTTCGGAGTCAGAGATATTATCGGCTAATTAAATTAATATTTTTATACTATTATTCATTTTTATACTTTGTTATATGTAGTCCAATACTTTTTCAAGTTAAATACCTAAATTCTGTTTCTCGATAAATTCTGAAACATTGTACCTTGAATTCTTAATTGGATTTTTCACCATTGAGGATTTGATGATCTAGTCATTTTCAATATTGAATGGTTACCGCGTCATCGAAATCCAAAACGATTACTGTTGATTCTCGACGATCTAAACATAGCGTTTGGATCGTCGAAGTTTGGTAATCAAAATATAGAGATATACGAAATCCGTAGATTACTGGAAACCGTAAATCTAATTTTTAAAATAGTGCACATCAATTGTAATCTTCTTCTTCTTCGTTTATTAGTTATTCAACTGCACCCTGACGTAAATTTCGCTCGGGACGACAATTTTTGATGTACGATGAAAAAAAATCGTTGAAACAAAAAAAGGAAATAGATTCATGACAAAAAAAAAACAATTGTAATTGGAACCCTGGCATTTTTACGTAAATTTAAGGGGCGGAGAGACCAATTTATCAAAACAACGAAATAAATGAAAAAAAAAAAAAAGAAAACGTCCCACATAAAGCGAACGATGAAGACACACGGTTTTTATAGCGCTACGAATAGCTACGAGATAACGTTACGCTACGGTTTCACCTTTTCGAAATTGTTTTTCGAAAAAGTTGAAAAGAACGCGGCTACCTGCGAGAATGGGAGTATCGCGGATGGTCCCTTTTGTTCTGAAAAATAAAATATATACTGGCCCAGAAAACTCGAACCTACATTGTAGGCAACCCCCGGAACGCTTGTCCATCTTTGTATCTCTGTGCCCAGTGCCGAGATCGACCATGCTGTACTTTATTTTATGACTCCTTGTGCAGACGTCCGACATTTTATTGGTGAGCTTAACCATTCACTGGTTCGTTCTCTCTTTCTCTCCTTCTGTCTCAATATTTCGTTCTTTTCATCTCTCTTTCTCTCTCTCTCTCTCGGTCTCGCTCTCTCTCTCTCTCTCTCTCTCTGTCTTTTTGCCTATGAGCACAATGGAACGAAAAAAGCGCCGCCTTTCCCGAAACAATCGGGAAATAATATCACGTATATAGGGTTGGCCCATTTTCAACAGCGAGCCGTGCATAGGGTCCTCAAACGATCACTGATCAATCAGTTTTTAGTCAGTTTGACATTTTTTTTAGATATGATTTAATATTGATTTTGGAAATTATGTTTTTTTTTAGGAATTATTTATTAACAGTTTTCGAACTTATTTTCTAGAAATTAACTAACGGGTTGAGAATTTAATTTTCAGTTTTCGAATTGATTTTTTATGAATTGTTTATTATCAGTTTTAGAATTTATTCGAAGGATCCGAACGAGCATGCTTTGCAAAAATAAGTATTTAATCATTTTTAAAAATATTATTTACAATACGATTTGCAAAGATTTTGTAAAAAATTCCAAATTTGATGGAAGTATAATGATTTTGCAAAGAATAAAGTATAAAATGTGTAAAGAAAAAATTTCCTACATCGATTTATCGTTTTTTCTATAATGTATTTGCAGCAGTAAATAACATTTTCTAAAAAATAATGGGATAATTCTTCAACTTTTTTATTTATATATCAAGTTAATTAATGTTTTATTATTAATAATTATGAAAGTCGTTTTTCGTCTAAAATCTGAACTTCTTTGACAGTTTTCCTTTTTCGTAATTATGAAACTTGACAAAAAGCGTTTCGTGATGGCGAACTTTTTTATAACCCTCAAAAAGGGTCATTTATTTTTCATTTACAATCAACCTAATTGGCAGGCCGTCTACATCGATTAGACAGGCAGCAACGGTTTGCTTGAAAAATAACACGGTCGTTATTTATGAATATTCTCCGACGAAAAAAAAAAAATGAAACTTGGCCATACTACGACCCAATTGTATATAAAATCTCGTATTTGTCATTTCGAAATTTCCCCAATAAAAAATATAGAAAATCGTCCGATCTGTGATGCGTCAAAACCGTAAAAAATATTTTTTATTTTCATTTTGGAAAAACCATATTTCTACGGATAAATAAATAAAAATAGGTGTCAAATTCCTGGCGGAACTTACGTTACAAAATGATCTTTCAATTTTATTGGGTGACCATCTTCCCCCACCGCTCCATCAAGTCGAAACGACGCGAAAAACTTTTTACTCCAAGACTGCGATAATCAGAATTTACGGGCGATTCTAAGAAATCGTAATTCTCCGAATTCATGAAAATTCTAGGCACTTCCGTTCCCCGAATTGTTCCTGAGAATAGCGAGTATAAATGGCGAAAAGGGTGGACGAAGCTCGTCCCAGAAATTTGGCGAATTTCGAGAGAACGTTTATGGGAATGTGCGAGAAGGAACCCCTGCGGAGAGCCTGGTGCCATTTAATTGGCTCTCATTGTTGGCAAAACAAGCGCTTTTGGAATGGACGCGCGGTCCCGCGCATCACTCCGCACCCACATTCTCACCGTAACGCTTTACGACGCTCCAACCCTTCCGTCGACCCTCGTCGGACCAACGAATAAATGCAAGTTGGTCAACTCCGTTGTACTTGTGGCTATCATTGTTATCCCCCGGTACCGTGACGATATCTCTTACCCAAAACAAAACGAGCATCGTCAGGTACAAATTGCACCACCGTGATGACGTTTTCCGATACGTCACTCGTAGAGCCTACCAGTTTCAAATTCCAAAACGTTGTTTCGTCTACTAACTTAATGACGCTTTCGAAAATATCAATTTAGAGTACCTCCTTGAAGGCGTTTCACAAAACGTCACTTTTATCTAACAAACTTGATAATTGTTACGAAAAAATCTCTTTTAGAACACCAAACTTGAAGAAGTTTTCCAAAACGATTGTTTTAGCGTACCAGCTTGATGACGATTCCCAAAATGTCACTTTTATCGAACAAACTTAATAATGTTTACGAAAAAATCTCTTTTAGAACACCAAACTTAGAGAAGTTTCTCAAAACTCTTATTTTAACGTACCAGCTTGATGACGTTTTCAAAAAGCGTCACTTTCAGTGCACCAGCTTGATGGCGTTTTCAAAAAGCGTCACTTTTAATCTACCAGCTCCATGGTATTTCCCAAAACGTCCCTTCCAACGTACCGTCTCGTGACGTTTCAGAAAAACATCACTTTTACTCT
Source organism: Ophioninae sp. A BG-2022a (assembly GCA_030523105.1). Taxonomy (NCBI): domain Eukaryota; kingdom Metazoa; phylum Arthropoda; class Insecta; order Hymenoptera; family Ichneumonidae; species Ophioninae sp. A BG-2022a. Next base: position 33,921 of record JAPYZI010000264.1, on the reverse strand, counting down.
CAACCTTGATGGCGTTTCCGGAGCCGTCACTGCTGGAGCACCAACTTGATAGCGTTTCCAAAAAAGCGTCACTTTTAGCGTACCATCTTCATAGCGTTTTCAAAAAAAATCTATTCTACCGTTCCAGCTCGTTAAACATTCGAAAACCGTTTCTTTTAGATCAGCAGCTCGATAGTGTTTTCAAAAACGTTTTTTTTTTTAAGTATCAGCTGGTCGACCTTTTCCAAAACATCTCTGAAGCTTACACCAACATTTTTCGAGTCCACTTCGACGTCACGCAACCGCGGAAATAAATCGGGCGAGCCAAAATGGCGTCGCGTATATTTTCGCTCTCGCACCGGCGGCTTTGAGAGAAATCGCGTGTTCGGTCGATCGTAATTACAAGCGAAATACTCGTAACTTCATTTCCAAGCCTCTTTTTTTCTCGTAACTTTGCTTGGTGTACACGCGCATCCTGCCACTTTTCTCATCCCCGACAGAAACGGAGAATGCTCATGATGGCGGCTCTAGACCCCAAAGCGAATATCCACATGTACGAGTGTGAGGCTGCTGCAATGCTGAAGAGAGGAATAACGTGACTTGGGGGGGCTAGATTTATATCTATACATTGGGAATCATGCGAGGTTCGTTATGCCAGAGACTATGGTCGAGTTGTTGCGACGCGTTTGTATGTATGTATGTCTACACGCGAAATCTCGAGCGCGGCAATATAACCATAAAATGCAGATAATGGCTGTTGCCGCGAGCCCTCTCTCTCTTTCTCTCTGCCTCTCTTTTGGAAATTGGCAAAGCAGCACGGATCCAATGCACTCCCAAAGGCTCTGAACCGCCGCATTGCATTTCTTGTACGCCAACGCGCACTGCCAGGCATTCATCATTTCCCATAGACCAAACAAAAGCAATGGCGTTCCCTGGATCACCCTTCTATCTTCGTAGTCATTGGATAGGGTGAAACGAAAACACGTTTCCTTCTCCTTTTTTTTTTCAACCGGTGGGTATTTATACGAGCAGTCATGGCGACCCATTGTCGTTCACCAAATATCCTCGTGCCTCACGCAACGGGGATAGGCTGAACACCCTACACCTAGCCAAATGGAAAGAGACGAGGTTGGAACCACCCCTCGTCGGAAACGAAAAAAGGGCACGAACTAGGCGGGGTTCAAGATTGAAGCTGATACGAAATGATAAGGCTCTTTGCTTCTCAGGCACTGTTTATATTTATGTTTCAATTTCCTGAATTCAGAACCGAGTTTTTATATATTGGAGTTCTCAATTGAACCCTTTCCTATCATTTTCGTAATAGCTCCGAAACCCACTCTACTCTGACCTACAAGTTTCTCCTACGACGAGTTTTAAGGCCCACCTCGAGGGCACGGGGAAACTGTGGAAAACCCGTGCCAGAATAGATGGACCCTTTATTCTTCTAATTTCATAGTACACGAGCAGTTTTATTTAAATGTATACACGTGTAGAATATATATCTCGTTTAGGTTTTAAAAACCTACTCATTTACTAATTACGAATAAACATGCAACAGGGAAAACGAGCACGTCACTGTACCTATTATTACATTAATTCAGATAAAACTTCGCGTCGTTCCGAAATTAATAATTCGAAACGAAAAAATATTATTATTGCAGAAAGTATATTGATCGAAGGGTTTTGAAGTTTTACGTTGGTCCAATAGAAATCGAAAGTATCATCGAAGTATACTCGGATAAATAAATTAATCGATTACTTTGATAAACGCGGGTGAACAAAAAAAAACTGAACGAGTAAAAACAAATTGGATTTGCTGACAAATATAAATAATCAAGTAATTGCCTTTGAGGGAATTCCTTGATTGGAACGTGACCGCGTTTGATACGAATCAATATTTATTCTGGATTAATATTGTGTATATAGGCATAGGAATGACGTATCTGGTGATCCGTCTACTCATGTATAGATACACTGTTTGGCCATCTATAGAAATGACAACGAGAATTTTACGAGTCCGGTATGTGCATCGATCGATAAAACGAATCGCTATCCTCGGACTAGATCGCATGCAACAATCAATTTTCAAGCAAAAACGATTCTTTCGGAAGGATCAAAGCAATTTTTCACTCGGCTCTAATGAACTAAAAAATCAAACGGACATTCGAAAAAAAGCCACTTTTATACGCAAGAGCAACGTTGCAACGGCGATCAACTCAGCGGGGCTGATCGAAAACAATATTTTTGTTACTGCTGTTTTATTTATTTATTTTTTTTTTTTAATGTAATCGTACCGAGTGCGTCGAGTGTGCAGAGCTCGTGGAGCCCCGTCACTGGAGCCGCGTTGATTGCAGCTACGTTGCACGCTGCAACAGTAAAAATTAGTCCGTAAAATCTTCATTCGAAGTCTCCGTTTATCGTTCCGTGTCTGTTATTGATGGATTTTCTTTTTTTTCCTTTTTAACGTTAAAGCCACTATAAAATTTTGCTATTTTTTTACAACGCCAATCTTCTTTATTACAGTTTCTTTAAACTACGAATACAGTACTTAAAAAATTAGAATAAATAAATTGAATAAATCTTCTTATCCCAGTTGAACATTATGGTAAAAACGATGTATCACAGACGCAGGAATTATCGTTTCCAGTGTCGTAATAAATAAATCAAAAACGTTTGTGAAACGAAAATTTAAATCGTTACGAAAATACAATTTTCATAAGCAACGACGTAACTTGTTTTGTTTGAAATTTTGGTTAAAATGGTTTGGTTTTTTTAATCAGGCAATTACGAAAATAAATCCAGTTGCGTCTGGTTAATTAATTTAACTTATTTAATAATAACGAATTAATTAATCATTAATTCGAGCTGTGACGATTCGAATTTCGGAGCTACGTTTTACGTGTGTTGATTCAGGACCTCTCAAGAAGCAACTCCTACAAAGCGTCAACATGTACGCGCGGGATGAAAAATCCGGGTTGACCGTCAACCGCTCATCTACTCGGTGTATTAACCTCAGCCCTTGAAGTCGCGTGACTTCATCCCGGATTAGCCCACAAATATTTAAGCGCAATTAGATGTTTGCTCATTTATTTAACACGTGTTTCCATATCGGTATCCCATTCGCTGTACAACAGCCGTCGAGTGTTTGCACAACACCATCATCCGCACACCGAGGGCTGCTTGCTCGCGAGCCATCGAAAAGTGGATTGTCGCTTCGATCGCTAATCTGATCGCATTACGCGAAGTGCAAACCGAGAATACCAAAAAAAAGGCCAAACGAAAGGTCACCAATCGTCTTTGAGAAAAGCAACTAATCTAGAAAGCTGATCTATGAGGATTTGCATCGAATCCATTTTAAGGACTTAAAAAAATTATTTTAGTAACTTATTAGACATTTATTAGACTGGATCGACATCGAATGACCAAAAAATGGTATTTGGATAAGATACTCATTGGATACCTTAGACTGACGTCTAATGACTAAAAAAAGGCATTTTGGTAACTTACTAGTCAGTGGTAACCCTAGATTGACGTGAAATACCCACAAAATGGGATTTAAGTAGGTTTCGGTACATTGGTAACCTTAGGCCAATTCTGAAGAACCAAATAATGGCATTTAAGCAACTTGCTAGTCATTACTGGCCCTGGACCAATTCAAGACAACCAAAAAAACGGCATTTAGTCAAATTACTAGCTATTGGTGACCCTGGTCCAACCATAATCATTGATAGCCCTATACCGAAGGGACATAAAAAAAAAACGGCATCCTGGTAACTTGCCGATTATCAGTGATCCTACCTAACACGTAAAATTACCAGAAGCCAAAACTGATGAATTACTGAAACGCTGCTTTTTGGCAATTGTGGCTGCTAGTTGTCGTCTATTTGGTGGGTTATTCCTTATAGGTTATCTAGTCTAGTACATTACCACAAGAAGTAGCCAGGGATCACGAAGAAAGGTGAAAAACAAAAGTCCCGTACCGAGATCCTAGACGAACGTTAGACCCGTCTTCGTTATGTTTACCTTCGAGTTGGACGGTTCCAATGAATGGAGCGACCATTCCAGTCGCCCGGTACGGAAGAGTATCGCGCTAAATATGCGAAATTCTTGAGTAAAGTAAATAACACGAAAACGTTCCCGTACTACACACTGTACTCGTCTCCATGAAGCATATGACTGGATGAAAGAACAATAGTAGAGGTAGTGTAAGCGTATCTCTGTACGAGAATCCGCGCGTGTTTACCGATCGCGATACTATCTGCGATAGCAATTACGACGCTGCTTCGCCTTGCTGGAAAACTCGGGTCAACATAAAACTGCGGAAGTAACGAGAGTGAAGACAACAGCCACGGGGGTTATTGTTTTCTATAAAGATATATCTATATAGGTTGTAATAAAGTACCACTACGGTGATACCATTAGCTGTAGAATTTGCCTTCATCCCTCAAAGTGATATACATATACGAAGGTCACCGTGGTGTAAAGATGAACCGCTTTGGTGATCCAATCGTGAGCGATCTCACAATTGGGTCAGCAAATGGACCGCAACAGCGAGTCCATATATCAAACGGTCTTACATTTCATTGCGATTGATAGAGTAGGTTTATAGATATCCGAAACTCACCTGGATTCGGTTGACTCTGATACGACGGTTTCTTCATCCACTCGTAGGGGCTTCGAATTTGCGATGGTCTCATCGGTGTCGTAGAATCGTTGGTATTGTTGTTGTTCGTAACGCTATTGTTGTTGTTATTGTTGGCGGGCGGTGTGGAGGGTGTTGCGGGGCTGCTGAGTTCGCTACCGCTAACGGTGATAGGTGGACTCGGTTCGCCACTGCCAACCGCCTGATGTTGATGCTGCTGTGAATGATGATGTTGATGGGTACTGCTCTCGTCGCCGCTCCACTCGCTGAGCGCGCCGTTCAGCTGTTGCTGCTGATGTTGCTGATAAGCGACTTGGGTATGATGTTGGTATTGCAAATGATGAGCGTAATGATGAGCGTGTGGATGCGGAGGCCATGTGAGTACGTCGTGCTCGAGATACTGCTGTCCACCGGCGGTCTGATGATGATGGTGATGGTGATGATGAGGCGGATGCCCGTGTGGATAACCGGCGTACCAGTATTGCTGACTCGGACTGCTATCAGCCGCTGCAGCAGCAGCTGCCACCGCCGCCGCTTGCTGCTGCGCCGCGACGTGTTGGGCCTGCACAACTTGCTGTTGGGCCTGCTGGGACAACTGTTGATGAGCAACCGTCGCTACCGCGGTGCTCGATTGTTGTTGCTGCTGCTGTTGTTGCTGGCGATACATCGCCAGCGGATTGTAGTACGACACCATACCTATGCTACTAATGTCCGTCATTGGATCTACGATTATCCGATTATCCGGCTACCAAAAAAAAAAAAACGGTAAAACGCCTGTCCCTCACTCCTGTCTCACAAAACGTTCACCTACGCGTCGTCACTGGCCTCAAAAGCACTTTGTCTCTGAACTTCTAACTGTCGCAACGCACGAGTATTGAACAATGATAAAGCTGATGACGAACAAACAGACCGGAAGCATCTGCGCCGACGGAACGATTCTCTATAGGCTGCGACGACGTTTGAACGCCGTTACACACTCGTGACTGGATCAGGTACACCCCATCTCACGCATTCGATCCACGTCCCTCTTCCTCTCTTCAACTACCGATCGTTCTCCCTCTTAACTACTCTAGTACCAACTTATTCCACAGGATCGGCGACACAACGATCTTACAACCTGATTATCCTCCCCCAAGCTGATCACTGATTTTCCTTTCTACACTTCACTACCACCCTTCTTCCTGGCCTCATAGTTGTCTCTCGCTCTTAGTGTCACTTTACCACTTTTAGCAGCTTTAGAAAGTAATCCCAAAGGTACGACGACTTTCCGTCAATCACTCCACCACCGTTAGACACGTGTCTAGATTGTTATTGCGATTTTATTGATGCACCTTTAACGCACATTTGGGACTCTGGATGATACTCTCCCTGACAATATCGATCAACTTCAAAGTGCCAAGTCTTTTTTCTTACTTGCTGACGTTACGAGTGACCTGCCAAGCCTGACGTCTCGGGCTCTTAGCTGTTGCACCGACGACGGTTCACAAGTCTATGATACTTCGATACCTCGAGGTGTCTACCTCCTCGGCTCCGCCCCTCTGTACTTTCCGACCACCTCCCTCCCCCACGACCTTTCATAAAACCTCCACCAATCGCACGACTCGACGCTCAACGTGTACCGTAATGGCGCCCGGCGGACCTCCCGATCCAACTCGACGCGATAAAACGCCAGCAACGTCGCCCAGATAAAAGTCTTCCCGGGCATCAAACTTGTGGATCACGCCCTCCTCGTAACGCGCGAATCTAAGCCTCTTGATCCCCCCGGATCAAAGAGATTTTCTTTTTCTTTTTCTTCAAACCCTTCAATTGCGCGGTACGTTCAGAATCGCGCGATTCAACCGTCTCTCGACTCTACCATTCTACGATTAGCCAACTTCCAACTTTTCCACAGCGACCACCGGAGCCGCTTATTTGACGAATTTCCAGCTGAAACGTGGACAACGATTACCTGATTTTGGTTCATCGAAAAAATTAATTAAAAAACAACAACACAACGGTACAATTAGGAGTTACTAAATTCTAGAATTCTTATCCCCCCACTGCGCCATGCGCCGAGTGGGGGAATCCATTAGCATCTTCGATTTACGTAAATATCCAAAAGCTTCCAATCCCTCCACAAAATCCAATTTCGTCATGACAAACGAAAACATCATTCGTATCCAGATTAAAAACATTATTTGTCATGCGACGCAACTTGACGAGCCATCTTTTTACCGATTTTTAATTGACTCTCCGCGTTAATTACGATATTTTCGATCACGAAAGTGGAGACTCAAACCAGCAGTCAATTTTCGTACGATTTTTGAAAAGTACGAATTCGGAAAGATCGTTACGTATATAAATAAGTCTTATTGGATGCTTCGAGTATTAGCCTGCGTCGAAAGCTACCAAACTTTACACAAACGTTAATGACCGTTTCATCGTGTAAATATACATTGTATTATAGCACATAATTAGCGTATGATCTTATACAAGTGCCGTTTGTATTCCCGAGCCAAATCGGAAAGACCAACGCGTATCGAGTTTCCCTCGACATCTAGCGTTTACACGATAATCGCACGTCGGTAGATCTTCTATTTGCTTTTCTTTTACGATTGGAAAACTCATTCGTATCCTTCGCAACCAAAATTACGTTTATTTATTTTTTTTTTTTTTTCATCCGCTTTTACCAATCGATTCAGCTCTTCCTGTTTCAATTGTTTATTCGTTTGATTCGAAGCTCAAATCTTGCAATTTCAGACTCGTACAAGAGGTGATGGATAGCGGAGTGTTTGGGTTTATTGTGTGTGCCATCGGCATACACACGCGTTCTATCAAAAGATTTCAAGTATATTCAGCAACACGTTGTATATTACGTTTTACAATGACGACAAACCCCCTTACGAACAGCCATATACGTTTATATCCTCGTACGTGAATTTAGGAGGGAGTGAGCCTTAAAAGAGCAAACCCTCTCTTTCTCTCTCTCGTTCATATAAATCACAACGCCTACAAAACGCTTACGTTTCATATCGCTGAAATTAAGGAGCATTAAGTTTCGCGAGGTAACGCCTTATCATCGAGATCCACGATTAATCATTGTTATTTACAACGGCTTGTAAAGCACTATCGAAAAAACAGAGTAATCCAACTACTTCTCGATGAATCATTTTTTATTTCATTGATTTATTTATGGATTTATTCATTGATTCAATTTCGTATTTATTTTTTTAAGTGGAAATATTTACTTGCGGTACATTTTGAAAAATTCCCGTGCACACGTATCACGATATACATATATTTATTCTATGTACAAACGCACAATTCAAACAAACCCAAACAATAATAACTTGTAGATATCGCATGTACGTTCAATTTATTTATTTATATTTTATATATAGCCCAAAATACAAATCATAATTATCTATGGGAATCATTATTCCCCATGACGTGCAAAAAGAAATGTACAACATCGAAAAAAGCACAATTATTTAATTATTACCAAAATCGATTAATCTCCACGATTTGTAAAGAAATATCTAGGAATTACAAAATAAAGAAAAATAAATAAATAACGCAACATATAATAATACTAGTAAATAAGTGAATAAATAAAATAATTTATAATAACACAAGTAAATAAATAAAAGTAACGGCAAATACGATAAAAAATAAATGAACAAATAATGCAGAAGTAAAAATTTCGAAAATCAGAGACTTTCGATATCTTCATTACTGCAGTATTTATTTATTCATTTCTCCACTGTAGCAGTATTTTTTTATCCATCCAATTGCGGTCGTTCATATAAATTATACGAATTCGAAAACAGACCACGCGATTCTAATTATTACGATTATCGAATACATTTCTTCTGTATGGATAAATTTTTTAATTATGTCATTATTAAAATAAATATATTGTTTAAAGTGCCGAATGAACAAATGATATCTAAAGTGTCTCGATAACTATACGATCGAAACATTATCGAAAAACTTGAATGAAAAGACGTATATACGTATACGTGTGTTCCTCTGTGTCAACACTACGAAAGATTGTATCTCACTGATAAATTCGTGATACGTCTATATAATTGCGACAAAATATCGTAAATACGAGGCATAAATCATCGGAGCACCAACCCAGCATCAGAGATTAGGGCGTTGACGTGATTTGTCGGATCACATTTAAATCTGTTTTAAATCTGTTTTAAAACGGATAATCACGTTTAAGTCAAACGATGATTAGAGGGAGTCTTTCCGTCTCTCTTTCTCTCTTGGATTTTTCAGAAATAATCTTGGTACAAGAACGGTCGACGAGGGTGCGCGGAGGTGGTGCGCAAATGTCAAAATATTGACAGGAAATGAATGCAGCCCACAAGAATAATTGATCACATCGTAGAGCCACGGTACTTAACGCAGAGCTTAAGGGAAACCTTTCGAGAGCGTTAGAGATACTTTTCATCCTCTCGTTTCGTCGTTTAGATACGGCTCCGCCTACCAACGCGAAAGCTATACGTGCTTATTCGAATATGTACGCCTGTACAGCCCGTCCCCCTCTCAAGTTCCGATCCGTTTGATCTTCACTGTAAATTTAATCATACATCGAGGATAACGTTGAAAAATTAATTTTTTTATCGATTTTAAAGCCAAACTTGATTTTCCAATTGATGCTAAAGCAACGATTGATTTGCCAATTGATTCTGAAGTAAATATTGATTCGTTAAGTAATTAAGAAACAAAATCCAATTTGCCAAATGATAAAAAGCAAAAATTTACTCGCACATTGATTATGCAGAAAAAATTGATTTGCCAAGTAATTGACAAAAAATATTGATTTTCTAAATTGATTGAGAGGCAAAAGCTGTTTTGCCAATGAATTATGAAGCATTAATTAATTTTTTTATTAATTTAAAACACAAAATTCATATTTTATTAACTCGAGAATATTTTCACATATTTCGTAAAGAGTTATTGTTTGGAAAAATTAAGGCGTGTGTGGGTGTGCCTCTTTTGAAAGAAATCATCAAAATTAATAGTGGTTGAAGAGTATCGCGATGGCTAACAGACCGTGGAATGATAAGGAGCCTCGTCGTTTCTAGCTCGAGATATTTCATATCAAAGCTTGATATCGGAGCGCCTGAATCAAACACGCTTAGCACGTACTTTTAAAGGCTCTAATGAATTCCAAAGGAAAATATTGAATCCCAACATTTTATGTATTTCAAAAATAAAGCTTTTAAGCAATTATGAAAATTGAGAAAAGAAACCAACATTTTCCGAATTAGAAATAAATCGGACGTATAAATTTTCAACTACGCATTCGTCTTTTTCTTAACAACAAAAAAATATGAAATAAAAAAGGGAATTTAAGGCATTATTCATGTTTATTTTTCCAAAAAGACGTTTCGAAAAAAATGTGTTTGAAGAACGCCATTGATTCGTTCTTTTTCCATAATTTTCTTTTTTTTTCTCAAAAATCATTCGTCACATTTATTAATCTACGAATATTTTCAATAAGTGTATTCATGGTTAATCGTTATTTAACGCGTGTTCGATTTATAATCCAAGCTTTTGAAACGAATCTCGCAAAATCAACGTACGTATTCTCGAATAGTCTTGTTGACGTGATATTCTTATCCATTCGCTGTGGAAATGTTTATCGTCGTTTTTCTTCCGCGAAATCGTATGAACGGATAAGACTCGAATATGTACAATCGACTTCATACGATCCAGATATACCCATCGCTGTATATATTCCATCGGCAATGATCTTCCATCGCGCAAACATAACACCGATTATTATTAACTTAGACTCTCTCTATTCTGAGAATAGGCTGTACATATTCAGTTCTTTTCCATTCGTTTCATTCACTAATTATAATAAACCATATAGACAGCTATAACTTCAAAGAAAAACAATACATTTTTTCTTGACTTCCAAAGAATAACAGTTGTTCCTATTATTTTTATTTAATTTTGACCGAAAATAACAAATTATTGTTATTTTCGTTCGATTAAAAAATCGTTATATTTCCGTGTATGTTCCTTCGAAACTATATATTTTAATGACAATTATTTAAACTGACCGGAAATTCATTCTCTTCAAGGAATGACATTTTTTTAATAATTGAAGATTTCAACGTTGCTCAAACTATTATTCTACTATTATTGTTAAAATGAAAAACGTCGATTCAAAAGGGAATCTTTGAACAACGATAAACATTGAACGAAAAAAAAAATATAAAAATATTGTATCATTAATACGAATAACGCGAAATAATATTATATTAATAATATTCATATTATATCATATATTATACATTATATTATTACATGACATATACATATATATATTGTAATATTATTAAAAAATATTATATTTTTAATATAACAAATAAATTGATTAAACTATCACGAAAAATCGAAAAAAAAAACATTGAAAAAGACGAATTGGTCCATCCGGACCAACGTTCACGAATTACGACGCATCAACGTATATATTAGGTAACTAAACGCAATTTTGGCAAGAATGAATGTGGTCAAGAGGATAATACGCGTGGCAACTCGATAAGTACAAGACGATGATTTACGTAACCTCCATCGTTGAAAAGGGCCGCAAAATGTGCGCGAGCTTTCTTCGAACAAAAGTCAGTGAGTCGTAGTAACGACGGGAAGCGGACCACTCACTGTAAACTGCATACTTTGTCAAAGTGTCAAAACAGCATTTATCGAGGAGCACCGTAGCACCGAATCCTTGAAAACTTTCGGAGCCTCCTTCGTTGGTAAAGTACGACCTTGAGGCCATGTTGGGTCTTTTGCTGAAAAAGTGTCACCACTGGGTGACGAATGAATAGTGCGAAGTACACTGTCATATATATGTATATATTTGAGGTAAGATGCAACGGTAAGGTCTCTATACTTTTCCTTTACAGCAGCCGCAAAGATCTTTGCGGTGAGAGCACAATTCCACTCGATTTATGACGCGAAAGCCGCAATTTTACGCTCGTTTGCGAAAATTCGACGATTCTCTCGCTCCCCTGGTACGTCAGAGAAAAACCGTCGAAAAAAAATGAAGTTCCATGATCTCACCGACAGCTTGAAATTAACATTTTTTTCTACGCGGAAACCATTTTTTATTCATTTTGTTATTTTATTTTTAACAAGTTTTATTTTGTTTTTTATTTATTCGTGAAACGATAGTTCGACGTCCATAGTGAAAAGTATTCTATATCTTGATAAACATTTATTTCATTCGTATAAAAATAAATCATTTTTATTGGTTTATTTTAGAAAAAAATTAATTTTCTTCGTGTAAAGAAAATTCATTTTTGTTAACGTTTATTTGTTTGATAAGGATATTGATTTTTTTCTGTATATAATTTTGGATATAAAATTAATGATTAAATAATCATCTAGTTTTGTAATACATAAAGTACGTGTAAAATATATATTTTAGTATGTATTTTATTTATTAAAAACAATGTTGACTGTTCATTTTAGCAATTTTATTCGCGTTGCTTTAACGAAAGGCAACAAATTTAATCGTTTTTTGACACATTTAATTTCTATTTAATAATAATTTTACAATAACCAGTGGATAATTCAAATAATTCATTCTATAAACCATATTTTTGTTTTATAAAAAGAAGCTTGTAAAATAAGATAGACAGACTCATATAAAACACATTCAGTATTTATGGTAATTAATCTGTTTGGAATTGAATAGACTGTTTGGGTTCGAGGCGGAATTTGCTCTACTTTTGTTGGACCACGAAAGTGTTCGAACTATTTTTTCCTCGTCCTGTGCTATCGGAAAATAAACGCTTCGAATATTTTCAGCTGAAGTTCATCCGCCCAGGAATTCTCACAATTTGAAAATTCCCTATAAGCTTGAAAATTGAAAAAAATTAAATTCCGCATTACATTATTTAAAGTTTACATTATTGGACATTTCAGTTTATTTCGGAATGAAAAATTCGCCAAAGTTTCAAAAATTCTTCCAATTAATTTTTTCTGATACATAAATGAAGTTTTTCCGACGGCATTCCATTTTCAAAACTTACAATTTTCGAAAAATATCAAGCGGCAAGAAAGTTAAAAGAAATTGAAAAAATAATTTTTTATCAACGCGGCAAACAGTAATTTTTAAAATGGGGATTTTGCTTTTTTTGTGGTAAATTAAATTATTTCTCAATTTATTCTTAAATTATTTTCCATTAATTATATTAATAATTTCCAATTTTGTATTACATATAATTCATTTTACATTAATATTTTTATCAATAATTCGTCCATACATAAATTTCTTTTTTATTAAAAAATCGTTTGTACGGGATTTATAGAAAACCCATTTTAAATGTACCTTTAAACTTTTCCAGTATGTGTATGAATAACCTGTAAAATCCCATCCTCGTAACTGAAATACTCCCAACAGAAAATAAAATAAAAAATCGTTCGTTTCACTTCCAAGCATTCGAGCAGATCAGTCGATCATTGTTTACCCCAAATTTCAATACATTTAACGACAACCCCAACACCGAAATGCGCGAAAAATCCGCAACGCAATAAACCAACCGATGAGTAAAAACGAAGTCGATAAATCTAGAAAAATAAAAGAAAGAAAAAAAAAAAGAAAAAAAAAACAAAAACGATTCCGATGACTCTTTGAAATGGAAGTTGACCGATATCCGGTCAAAAATCACTACGGGGAGTACTCGAAATTGTAACGGTCGAAATGGATGACCGGAAAAAAAAAGGTTCGAAATGGGTCCTCATAAAGGAGTTCGGAAAAACGCGTCGAATTGCCACCAATAATCCAGGGAAAAATTGGACCCATTGATTTTATTGCCTCGAGACCCTGAAACCTTTTTAATTAAAAATATTCGGTCTATTTCGAGGTGACCGAAATATTTTAGGGTTGGAGTTCGCAAATGACTATCGGAGGGTCCGAAAGAAGTCAATTTGCGCGTATTGGGTGCGAGGCTTCGTACGTCGACGTGGAGAACCGTGTAAACCTTCGAAACCGAAGTTTTCGTCAGGGCCCTTAACACAATTATTCGACGTTTCCTATCGTTTGACTGTTCAGACGGGAACACTTTCTCCAAATGACAGGAGCTATATAGATACCCACACCCCAGTGTACGACAAAAAGGGGAGCTCATTGTTTCGCGGTCTGAACCGTACCCGATCATTGCTCCACATTGTGTCCGCACATACCTCTTTAAAAATATTTTCCTACCCAACTGTCAGTAAATTGCCCCCAATAGAACGATCAGAAAGGACCTGCAGGGACACGTACCTTCTTGGCGCGTCCCGTTGCCTGGCGTTGATGGGCTTTGACGTTGGCGACATTTTTGGCAGGGGGGGGGGGGAGTGTTGAGGAAAAATACCATCTAGTCCTGAAAACCGACGCCCACGTGATTCCTTCTCATCCTTCCATATCTTTATATGTGTATAAATAAAAAATGGAAAAAAGTGGAAGAAAAAACAGAAAAAAAAGAAATAATGGAAGCAATGTCAAAATTAGCTAGTGTGTACACGAAATAAAGCAATGTATAGAAATTGTATAATATAATATAGCGATAATAATAATGATGATGAATAAAATTTATAAGAAAGAACATAAAAATTAAAAATAAATCGTGTAATAATGTATCAACGTTGATTAAAATATATATAATATGTTTGTTATAAATACGATGTATTCATTATCAGGATATTAGAGGATCGACAGTTTCTAGTCGTCTGCGTTTTTGACGGCTCCTGTGTTTCGAAAAATGATGTAGTACATCTTGACAATTTTCTAAACTCTTCTCCGTTCGAATTCGAAAGGAATCCGACAGTTTCGAGAAAAATGCCAAAAAGCCTGACGAAACTATATCTTCCTTCTAAAAAATTCGTTATTAAACGCACGATCTTTTTGGGGGATTTTGTGAAGAAAATCTTCGTTTCAAATAAAGTTTAAAAAATTCGAATTTTTGGTATTCATACACGAAATAGAAAATACAAAGAAAAATCGTACGATCGAATTTCTATTAAGATGTAAGCGAATGGAGATTAATTAAAAATTCGTTGTTATTAATAATTTAATTATTTTGACTATGAATAATAATGGATTTTCGATTCAAAGAGATTTTAATTAAATGAAACTTGTATTTAAATTCTAAAAGCGTGCGATAAAAAAATTTAAAAAAAAATCTGTTTCACTTTAATTCCGATAGATCAAACGTGTTTCAAAATTATAAAAAAAAGTGGCGCATTATACCTGATGTATTTCGTGGAACGTGATCAATGGCAAATCTCGTGGCCAAAAAATTTCCATTCTTTTTCGGAGCGCCTCCACCCCCGAACTTTTAAGGGTTCCATAATTTTTCTACCCCGGAATAAGTGACATTCCCTTTTTCAACGATCGCCGAGACGGCAAGTTCTTTGCAATATTTATTTTTTGTTTTTTTTTTTTTCTCTCTTTCTCATCCGTGACCATCATTCGAAGAGATTCGCGTTCGCCGCGAGGGACTCACAAAGAGTAAAGCGCATCGCGATGATTCGTCGGCGAGTTATTTCCGTCTTGGTCTTGGTCTCACGTACGCGATATAGGTATGAAAACGAAACAAAAAATTAGTTACATATATTAACGGGCTTGTCGTTTACGACGGTGTGTCGGACCGTAAAAAAAAAATAAAAATCCAAAACAGCTTTATAGGCGAGATCATTAAAGTCAAGGGAGAAAGATCGAGAGAAGGGAGCCGCGTATACGAATACGTGCGAGATAATCGGTAAAAACGAACGAAGATGTACCCGCCAATTAATGTCCGGCGGCATATGCATCAACATGTCGAATCAAAGAAAGAGAGAGAGAGAGAGAGAGAAGAGTTTCTCATGCGGCTCGAATTAAGAGAAAAACCCCCATAGATTATTCCTTTCCCCTCTTTGTATCCTTATTTATTTACCATTTCTTTTTTTCCTATTAAATGTTCCTATATTCTCTATTTTATTGTCTCTCTTTTTTTCTCCCTCTTTATCATATTTATTTATTAAATTTTTCCTCTTAATTATGTTTTTTCCTTATTTATTTATTTGTCTCTGTTTTTCCCTCCTTCAGTTTTCCCTTCGCCACTCCCCCTCTTTTTCTACTTCTATATCCTATTTATTTACTTTTTTTTCTTTTAAATACGATTTTTTTTTTATTTATTTGTTTGTCTCTCTTTTTCCCTTCTTCTGTTTTCCCTTTGCCACTCCCCCTTTTTTCTACCTCTACATCCTGTTTATTTACTATTTATTTTTCTCTTTAATTCGATTTTTAAAAATTTATTTTCTCTCTGCCTCACTTTGCAACTCTTCCTCTTTTTCTCCCTCTCTATTCTATTTATTCGCTATTTATTCTTTACTTTAAATTTAGTTTTCCGGTTACTTTTTTTCAATCCCTCTTTTCCTCTCTCCTCCCCTATCTTATTTATTTTCCTCCCCTAAATTTGTTTTCATCTTATTTGACTCCCTATCTCTCTCTATTTCTCCCCATCTCTCTCTTTCCTCCTCCCACTCCTCCCCTTTCTCTGTAACACACCGCGCCTCATAATTCATCCGTGACGTGATACTTTATTTTTACTCACCCGAAAGATAGCAATAATGTGACGATTTCGTGTCGTAAAAATGAAGAAAGAGGAAATAACGTCTCACAAAAAAAAAAAAATTAAAAGAGAAATAAAAAAAAACGAGAAAAAAATATGAGGAATGTCAATAAATGAGAGAGGGGGAAAAAAGGCGCGTCAGGTAGCTCTTAAAATTTGATGGATCGGAGAATAATCGTTGGAACGAATATCGTTTTGCTTCCGACAGAAGCAATTTCGATTGGAAAATTGGTGAAGCAGTTTATCAAATGAGATTCCAAAGGTCTGATCATTTTCCAGATCTAAAAATCTTTCCAGAATAATCTCCGGAACATTCCCTATTCTCCATCCTCAAAACCCCAAAACTTTCGTCAAAAATCTCCACTTATCGAAAGAATCGTTTGATTGAAACTCTGAAAAATGAAATTCTGTAGATTCGTTCGATTTGTATCATTTTTTTCAATGGTGCTACAATCGAGAAGTACCAAAAATGGAACGTATCAAGAAAAGTGAAAAAATATGGTTATGAGGTGGCTCGTGTCGAAGTGGCCTCCCGTTGAGTACGAAAGTACGAGGTCAGTCATTTGGCTCTTGAAACCACCCATTTCCGTGATCGTTTCTGGCGGAGTCCTGCGTCGCTGCGAGAAACTACAAAGCCTCCAGCATGAGGGATGTTCTTGTATAGTGAGGTTGCACGCTGGTACGAATACAGTCCTGGCAACGCTAGAGAGAAAGAGAGAGAGCGGAGGGCACGCAGGATTATGGCACCTGTGGGTAGCCAAGATGGCACGTCTGGGCAAATCGTGGAGTCCCCCCCCCTTCCCCTATCTCTCTTTCCATCTTTCTTCATCCTTCGGACGCACTATCTTCATAACTCTACATAAAATTAGTACCTAAAAGCCCCTCTCGTTGATGCGCGACTAGGGCCTTCATGAAACATTACCATTTTCACGTAGCTTTGCCTCGATCTCCGCACGATTTCCCACACTGACTATTAAATTCTCCGGCACTTCCAGTTTCCCTTTTGTTACATCTACGCAATATTACATTTGGGCCTATAAATTTCTAACAAACTCGAGCAACGCGAAAACCGAGAAAAACGAGCGTTGTTCATTAAATTATTTATTTATCTGAATTTCAGTTAAAATCTACCAAAAAAAATGTAACCTTGAATGTTTCCTTTTCCAACAAAACTTTTCGAAATTTTCAGGGTTTTACACACTTTTTCTCCAGTCTGTATGGGGTTTTTCCCCTATTAAAAAAAATACCTCTTCGAACGTAAACAATACAATCTTCGGGTGTTTTCGATCTGGAAAAAAATGGTCCAATGGACTCGTGTGACTTTGAACCCGGATGGATCGAGTCTCGATGGAGAGCCGCGGGAAACCGGATGTCGCAAAGGTGCGACCTGAGTAGTCTGATAACGCAATCACGTTTCACACGTTTCTTATATCCGTATATACTTCGCCGCGCAACCCAGTGATCTTCTTACGAGATAAATCTAGCTCGATCCAACCCGGCAACGAAAAATTCTCGGAAGGGCAAAAAAAAAATATTTTCATCGTTTATCATTCGTGTTGTACTACCCCCAACCCCCCCTCTCTCCTTCTTCTTTTTTTAACCTCTTCCCGTGCATACAAGAAAATATGCGCGTGTATGTACAGAATGAATCAATAACTATAAAAACCTTGAATATTATCGAACCCAGAAGGTTCACAGAAATATTTGTACAAATGAAATTGCATATTACAAAAGGGGCCATCCGATAGCGATAATAGTTTTTTTTTCCAGGTGAAGCTAATTCGGACATTTGAAGGTCAACTCAACTTTTTTTAAAATGGCTATTCAATGACTTTCAATTACGTTATAGGTCGTTGCAACACGTTTTAAGCTCTTCTATCATGATACAGAAAAAAAAACATACCGATATTTGTTTTTTAAAAAATGGACGTTGACCTTCAAACGTCCGAAGTACCTCCACTTGCAAAAAACAACTGTTATTGCCATCGGATTACCACTTTCGTACTGTGTAATTTCATTCCTACTAATATTTCTGTGAATGTTATTGAGTCGAAGATATTCAAAGTGCTGATAGTTATTGATCCACCCTGTATATATGTATATATATGTATTCACGTGCAATATCGCGACGTTAGACGCCAAAAGACAGACTGACAAAATCGCTGCAACTCGTATACGATTTTACAAGGCGAGAGAGAGAGAGAAAGCAGCACATTTATAGGATAGCATAAAAGCAGCGCGTTTTACCACGCATGTGTAAATAAATCGTAAATTTTCTGCCCATATGATTGACGTGGGACACGCGCCCCCGTGTGTGCTTCAAAACGTTCATTACCGCGACACCATCCGGAGCCCGCGAAAACTGATTTATTTCATTTTTCAACAACTGATTTCGCTGATTTACCGTCGATCGGGGATTCGATAAAAGCTCTTGAGATTGCCGCGTTATTTATTGGGTATTACGACTACAAGGAGTACGCTTGAATTTTATTAAAAAAAAAAAAAAAATTCGCGCTTTCCGCGGCTTCTTGTTTCGTTTGAAGTTAAGAAGTTCCGTACGCCGTGACTAATTATGGCAAGAAAAATTGATTTGTTGGCAATCGTAGTGGTAATTACGGTAATAGTTATAACAATAGTAGGGATAATAGCGATAGTAAATATTGTTATTTTTGTTGACATTGCTGGAATAGTAATAATGTTTATTATTATCGATAACTATAGAAACGATAATAATTTTTCAATAGTAATTATTTGTTAGTATTAATTTTTATTAATACTGATTTTTATTTTTTTTTACTTTTTGTTATGTTTAATAAAAATTTGTGATTAGTTTTTCACTACTTGTGACGTTCAATTAAAATGTATTACTATTAATATTTACGATTTGTAATAATAATGATTGTTACTATTAATGATAATTTGGCATTAGTGGCAATAAATATTATTTTTACTATTTCATTATTATCATTATTGTTGCGTTGAGCATTAATCGATCATTTAATTGCTCTATTTATTCATTATTTTTAATTGAACATCACAAAAACGTTTCGTTATTATTTTTATTAAATATTTCACATTAAGTATTTATCAATCGGTTCTTTATTACAGTAATGAATAAATAGTAAAATAATAGAGATGTAAAAAAAAGTTGCACAAAAATGAAAAGTAAAGAAAAAGTAGATAAAATAATGAATAAATATCGATTATGTTATAATCGATAATTAATAATTGATTATAATAATTGATTAACACAAATATTATTTTACCTTTAATAATAAACAAATATTTATTATTTTACATTCATCATTAAATTGACGAAAAGTTCCAATATGATATTCATTAACTGTTTACCGTTTGGCACTTATAAGTAGTTTTATTACTGTATTTTCTAATTATTTCAATTGGGTATTTACTTAAGGGCTTTCCGACAAATACGAAGGACATCGTGCCCATCGTTGTTCAAAACGCAGAGCGTTTTTTTTTTTTTCAGGCTTTACTTGACCCACCCAAACGAAGAGAACGGCAGTAAAGCTGGCGGTAGAAGGACTGAAGCTGATCTTCCGTCCTGTAGGTACGGGGAAGATCAGCTGCAACCCTTTCACCGCCATCTTTACTGCAGACGTGGAAATTTTTGGGAAAAAAAATGCAAAATATAAATTTAATGATACAAGACAAAAATCCAACAGCACAAAATACAAAAAATAATACACGATAAAAATACAACAGAACAAAATACAAAAATAATACAAGATAAAAATACAACAGAACAGAATACAAAAAATAATACCAGATACAAATACAATAGTACAAAATACAAAAGGTAATACAAGATAGAAATACAAGAGTACAAAATACAAAAAATAATACAAGACAGAAATATAATGGTATAAAATACAAAAAATAATACAAGATCGAAATACGATAGTACAAAATACAAAAGGTAATACAAGATAGAAATACAAGAGTACAAAATACAAAAAATAATACAAGATAGAAATATAATGGTATAAAATACAAAAAATAATACAAGATCGAAATACGATAGTACAAAATACAAAAAATAACACAAGATACAATAACAACAGGAAAAAATACAAATTCAATAATACAAGATACAAATAAAATAGTACAAAATTCAAAAAATAATACGAGATACAAATCCAATAGTACAAAATACAAAATAAATCAACAAAAATAGAACTCCTTCGGAGTCGGTATAGAAAAATCATAGGGATTATCGCATATACTCATAAGGGCCTGGGTTCGGTCAACCAGGAAAGCTCCGAGTTATGTGTGTACATACACGATGTTCTAGCACGAGAAGAAAAAAGGGCAGAGCTTATCCCTATAGTACAGCTTTCTGTTCTCTCTCTCTCTCTCTCTCTCTCCAACATAATTTCGTAAAAGAACGTTTCACGTTCGCGAGCCTTCTTCCTTATCCTCGTTTTCTTTCTCGTCGTTGAGTTCAGGTCTCGCCTACATTACGGTGCTATAAAACGTGTATATACATTGTTTAAATGCGGTTTCAAAAGGTTCTCTCCCTTCGCGAAGAGAAAAAAAAATAGAAGAAAGAGAGAGAGAGAGAGAGAGAGGCAAAGATAGCGGAAGTATCGAAAGAGAGCAATAAAAGTGTGAAACATGGCAAGAGAGGCCCTCTCTTTCCGTCTCACAAAATTTTCGTCTTTTCTCGATCCCGGAGCCGAAATAAAAATCGTTCTATCTCTCTCCCTCTCTCTCTCTCTCTCTCTCTCCCTTTTTTCTTTTCCTCGAGAGAACGAGGTTCGCAAACTTAATCTCTACGTTTATGTACGGGCACACTTGAGCATCGCTTTAACCGCTGTCTTCTAAGCAAAGAGAACACCCCCTGTATTATTTCTTTTTTACCTCTCCCCGTTCAATTTTTACCTTTTCCCGTCTATCCCGGATTAGTAAAAATTTCCTCGGGACCTAGCTTTTTAACGCCAAAAAACAGCGACAATTAACGCTCCGAAGAATTTTCTCAAAGGATTTTAATCCCGAGGGATTATAAACGACGCTTTAATAAATCGTATTTCATGAAATATCATTATCGTATTTGTAAATGTTTTTTTTTTTTCGAAGTTACTTTTACTATTCTTAGTGAACGTACTTTATTATTCATACTAATTAAATATACCGTACAACTGTTACTATTATTTTTATTGCAATTATTACACTTTTTTATGTAACTAAAATAAAACGAGTAAAAAAAAAGAGTACTCTTACGTTATTTATTATAATAGTGGTGCGCAAATGCTTTTTTTTTATTACACTTATTACCCAGAATATCAGGTATTCCTACGACGATTATTTTATAACTTAATTATATCATGAGAATTATTTCGTTATTATTCCACACGAAATATTATTTTTCCGATATAATAAAATAGCAGATAACTATATAAAATTAATTAGTTTCGGTGCATCGGAATCTTTAAATTGATTGTAGAAATAATTGTTGTCAATTAGGATTAATTTTGTGAATAATTAATCAATTACAAACAGCCGTTAAAAAACATTGTGCTGATCATAATGTATTACAATCGTGATTATTGCTATTATTATAATAAATGTTTTATTCGAGAAAAAAGGATAATGGGTTATTATTGAATGACGGTCTGCTACAATTACTATTTTTATATGAAAGCCTTTTTATTATTTATTCTACATTCGACGAATACGACTATTATTATTAATACCATTATTAATAATACATTATAATAATGGTATTAATAATGAATAAAATAATAATAAACAAGACGGGAAAATCTTATGACTTTAATCGTTTCTACAATTACAATTGCAGTAGTAATAATAATAACAGTAAGTACAACCGCAAAAATCGTTGGTTATTGTTATATTTAAATTAATAGCAATATAAAAATGATTAATAATTAAAGTAAATAGCAATACGATTATTTAATGATTGATAAATATCCAATGTGATATAATTTATTGATAAAATAATCAAACAATAAAGAAACATACTAATGAGAAAATAAAAACACAATCAAACATCAATTATAATATGTTTTTATTTAAAAATCATTTTCTATGCTTCTTTCTGTTAATACGATTAAAAGCATACCGAGCTTATTTTTTAAAACAACAAATTGAGATATCAATAAACGACCACTGGCATAAAGTATCGGCGAAGCAAATAAAATACAAAGATCATAAGAAATTCCATATTCTTCTAAAAAATTGTTCCAAATAATTAATTAAATAATTATGACCAACAAAATTTACCCTAACAATAACTCCGATAAAATGAAAATGTTGTAAAAACGAGCTAGAACTGCGATATAAAAAAATGTTCGAAGATATAATTGAACAAAAAAAAAAAAAAAAACAAAAAAAAAATAAAAACAGGAAACAACGCGAATATTGTTAATAAAACAATAATGGGTCGTTGATGACTCGAACGGGGACCGAACAAGCGCGTAAATAATTTTTCGCAAATAGCCGA
The DNA here is from genome assembly GCA_030523105.1 of Ophioninae sp. A BG-2022a. Taxonomy (NCBI): domain Eukaryota; kingdom Metazoa; phylum Arthropoda; class Insecta; order Hymenoptera; family Ichneumonidae; species Ophioninae sp. A BG-2022a. Next base: position 11,207 of record JAPYZI010000264.1, on the reverse strand, counting down.
GGCAAAAACGTCTGCGAAAAGTCCCACTTTACGACCCTTCATCCTTTCCTTCCGGGACACGAGCGAGACTAAAAAAAAAAAAAAAAAGAAAAAATATTCCTCGGACCCTTTTTTCCCCGTTGCGCGATCTATGCGGGGGCAACGGTCATAATTACCGGCACCACCGATGTTTCTTGACCGTTTTCTTCGTCGCTTCGAAACTCGAGTTTAAAGGGACTGACGGTGAACCGTCATCTGCTCGCGGACGAACGGCCAACGTGATTAGGTCTTCACTCTTTCCAACGTTTTTACGTACTCTGACCGTTTCGCCAAACTTCGTACGACGGAAAAACCTTTTTACAATCCCGGCCGAGCTTCGCACGACGGTTATAAAGTTTGGGAAACGGTACGTACGAGAGTACAAGAAATAAATATTCTCTCGTATAAACTCGTCGAGGTACGGGACTCTAAATACATTTTATTTCAGCAACAAAGAAACCGAAAATACCTCGATAATCCCCGACGCATTGACGAAACCTCGTGCTTCCACTTTTCTTACTTACCCCCTCCCCCTCCCCATCCCTCTCCGTAACTCGCGCTGCCAAAGCTATTAAAGTGAGCGGCTATTTTTATTTCATCCATTTTTTTGCTTCTCCTCGCTTTTTTTTCTGGGGTAAACTAGGGAATTTGCGGCACGGGGCATAGTCGCAGGTGGACGCTTCTTGGGCCTCGCAATATCGGCATTGTTACGAAGATGGGATTCTCTTCTTTTTTTTTTTTTTTTTTTTTTTTTTTTTTTTTTTTTTTTTTTGTTTTTTTCGTTAACGCGGAAAATCGTTCGCGCGAAAATTGCGAAACGACGCGATATTGCGGTTACGAACGCTTGGTTAATGTTTTTTTGGGGGCCTTTTCGACCTTGAAGATTCTTGAGGGCCCCCGTGCTAAACTGCAATGATTAATCGAGGCCCACTGTATTAAATGGGATTTACAATTTTGATTGTATAACACATTGAATAATAATAATGCAATGTATTTAACGAACGTAAATTAGATATTTACATCGAATGATTTATCAATGGATTGTTTATTATATTGATTATATTTATTGTAATATTTCTTCTCGATTATTTCCATTAAAAAATGTTCTTTAAACAAATATAATTAGCTAAAAAATTAATGTATTACAATATGTTACTTTTGCCTGATCAGGGCCTTATTGCGTTGCCTGACAAGGCCCTTATCGGGTTACCTGTTTTTATTAAAATATTTATACATATGTAATGTATTTTTAAACAAATACATAATTATAAAAGTATCGTTTTTTGAAAAAAATAATGTACAAAAAAAAGGAAACCAGTGAAAAATACTTTTCACTGATCCTTTTAGACAACGAATTGCTTATTTATCGCTATAAACAATAATTATTCATATTACAAAATCTTTATTTTCATACAATTAAAAAGAGAAACCGGGACAAAGTCGAGACCCGAGATACGAGACTCTCATTGGAGAAGGGGAGATTCGTAAGCTCCGCCTTTTCAAAGTGCAGCTGCAACGGATCCTCTTCGCTCGCGGTTTTGTAACGGCTCATCTTCACACGCGCACAAATTCACCCTTCCTATAGAAACGACGAGTGTTACGGAACGAAAAAAAAAAAAAAGAGGACCGAAGGAGAATAAAAAGATGCGCCGGAGCCCGTGGGAGCCGATTGGCCGCTCTGAGAGATATACGATCGAACTGGTCTGACCACTCGTCGCTCAGCAAACGCCTCTCAACATCATTGCCACGTTGCAGTATCTCTCGATAGATCCTGCCGAAACTCCGATCCAAGATCTTACCAGTGGCTTACGTAGAAATGTGTTAAAAGCCACGCCGACGAATATTCAAAAAAAAAAAAAAAAAAAAAATGTATGAATAATTTATTCGTATATTTATGAAAACCGAAATTTATGAAAACCGAATGCGGTGCCTTGATGTATAATGTGGCTTAAGTTTTATTTTCGTGGCGAAAATAAATCTTAATTTTTGTAAATTATTTTTAATGAAAATAATTTATTTTTACCATGAGAAATTAAGTTAAAAACAATTTTTTTAAGTTTCCTTAAATATAATGTAAGAAGATATATCAATGTAATGACATAAATAAATATATTGATGTAATAATATAGATTATATTGAATGTAACGTGATATAAATAATTATGTACATTATTAAATGTGATATTACATAGTTTTTAATCGTTTCAAATTCCTCAAAATTCAATTTGTATTGATTAATGTTCAAATATTTAATATATCTATGAAGGACTTTCAAGATTCTTATTAAACAATATAATAACAGATATTAATTTAATATTGTAAATACTTGATACGACAGTAGAATAATACATATTTATTAGGTAGTATATTTAATTATGTTCAGAATAATATCTCTTTAATCTTTCTTTTACTTTAAACTACATGTATCAGTAAAGCTTAATTAACTGTATATATATATATTGCTTAAAGTTTAAATATAATATCTCGTATATCAAATGTCTATAATGCAGTATTTTATGTTAATATAACAGTTTTTGAAAGAGCAAAATAATATAATTTTGTATATTGTAGAACGTTTTTTCTCTCCTGGTCTTTTTATCGGGACAATAATCGAAAAAAATAAGAAAACATTATTTTTTTAAACAACTCGAGCAGACACACTCCGATACTCTTTCTATTTGAATTAAATTGATTTTGGAGTAACTTACGGAAATCCATGCAAATTGGCGGTCATAAATAGAGGTGAGTTTGTGCAATTATTCGTGAGAACGCAGAGACACCTATGGGTGACGAATCGCGGCTCATTCATCCTTACCCGTGTATGGAGCGCATTTCGGTCAGCCTGATGATCATTTTACGTCGGACAATAGTTTCATTACCGACAATCAGTAAAACCGTGGTCAAGGTGAATTACCATCAGCGTGTTAACCATATTTTTATTTGTGTTCACTCTTAGAGATGAATTGTCTACCCAGTTCGAATTTACTTCATCGTTGGGAATATAACCTCTAAGCGGCACGGTATTCAGACCACGATAGCATTTCGGAAAGCCGAATTCGTTACTACGCAACCTGAGGTTTGTTCATTTTCATAAACTTGCGTTGCCATGGATATACATGACGTTACAATCGATGTAGTCGCAACAATGATCATCGATACGTTCGAACGCGATAATGTCATCGCGCAGCGTCGATTTCGTGATCGGTTTCACGCCGGTTGAACGCAGAAAGAAATCCGTGGACTTTAACATCTGTTATGCGTATCCCCAAATCGACGGGACTCCAAATTTGGATGAGATAGTGCGTACGGAGCATGTAGATCCTCGTAGTCCAGTTAAAGAGGAAGAAAGCGGTGGTCTCTGCGTCTCGGTGGACGCTCCGCTGACCAGTAACGTGATCAAGCCTTATCGACTGGCCAGCTTAAGGCAGATAGTGGTGGAATCGTCGCCGAAGCCTAGCAAGAAGCTGTTAGAGATTGGTGTGCGAGAGGTTAAGATCCATAGAAGTTTCAACGGCTCACAAGCGCCCATAGAAATATCCGCCGTCTCCATTCTTTTCAAGGACAAACTGGTTTGCAGATCATCCAGTCCCTTCAACAGAAAACTGTACAAAGTCCTCTTCACAGACGATTCCGAAAGCAGCAATTTCTCTGTAAAAGTCCATTCCAAAGAGGGTACTTCCTGCACGCTCCCTCTGCCATTGCCACAGCTAGGTCTCAAAGATTCTAGAGTGAACATCGATTTTTCCTTGGCGGACTCCTCCGCCAGAATTCATTCTGGCTTCGTGGCCTGTACCCTGACCTTGACTCTGCAGGATGCAGAGACGGAAGCTGACGGAACCCGTGAGGATTCCTTTGAGCCTAGGTCATTACCGTTGGCTCAGAGAACCCAAGGACCCGAGCCAGTGGAATACTTTCTGCTATACGATCCAGCACTTTGCTTCGAGTCGCAGAATATAGTAACCAGAAAGAAACAAGAGGGGACAAAGCCTCCGGATGTTGTGGTCTCAGAACGGATCAACCTATCCATGGTTGGATTATCGCTAGGAAAGTGGTTCCAAGCTCGCAGGCCTCTCAGACCGTCATCAGCCGCCGAAGGCCCCACACTGCGGACTGGTCGGGAGGAAATCATAAGTGTCACCATCCTACGAGGTGTCGAAGTCCCCGTAAGAGAGGAGTCAGCTCTGGTACAGCCGTTCGTAGAAATCCACTTGGCAACAGATACGAAGTCAACATCCGTGGCGGATGGACCTGCTCCCGTTTGGCAACAGACCGTCGAGTTCGCAGTTTCGCGTCAGTGCGACGAGCGGTACGTGAAATTGTCACTGTACGATCAACATCCGATCTGGGGTATGCAATGGCTCGGCGATGCCATTGTGCCCCTAGAACTTCATCGCAATTATCAGCAGTTTGAGCGTTGGATCGGACTCTCTCCTTTGGCCAGCCCTGTCGTACGCTTCGGATATGTTCAAGTCAGCCCGGTACGATCTTACACTAGGATTTTTGTGATGATTAAGATGGAACGTCCTGGAAATCTTACCAAAGCAGAAGCCAATTCGACGGATGCACTTGCCAAGTCAATTCAACGATGCATGATCGTTCCTTACAAAATAGCGGGCATAGAGAGCCACGAAGATTGCGCAGAGTTGGCGATGCTGCTAAATTCATTGCCAAATCATTATGGACCTTTGCCACCAAGGCAGGCTTTGAAACTCAATAAAATTGACGACTATGGGCGGGCTGCTTTGCTAGCCACCCTCCTGCAGGGATTGGGACTCGACGCTTATGTTCTGATCGGTGAGTTGATTGATGATTGCGTCAATCTGGTTCAACTTCAATGATACGGATGACAAAAATATTTTTAAGTTTTTGTTTTGATAAAAATAAATTAGTCCCTAAAGTGCTCGTTTGATAAATAATATACACAATTTGGCTTACTAAAAATCGCTATTCTCTGTGGATATAGGCTCATCCCAGGCGAAAAAATGGGCTCCGTTTGTCGTATCTTTTGACGACAAGGGTACGTCGCCCTGCTTGTGGGATCCGGAGAATGGCGAAAATTACGATATCGGTGATAGTCGCTGCTCCTTGATAAAGTCCTCGAGAATCATCAATCATCAGAACGTAAGTATTTTCAAGCATCGCTTATAGGAAATAAGTTTCGAATTGAAACGGAAAAATAAAATGTACGACATTATTTTTCATACAATGGATAAAAATAAAATTGGGGTTTTAATGTCTTTTTTTTTCAAATCTTTGCTCATATATTTTCCCATCCACAATGCGAATTCACCATGCATTTCCCCTGCGACATCTAAAGATATAATAGCACCATTTTGGCGTTCACTTTGGTGTGACAAAAAAGCGTGCGTTCAAATATTGAAAAAATAAAATTTCGTCAATTAACGGAACACTGTCATTCCAATACCCAGATCTGGAAGAACATGCAAAAATCGACCGCAGTGCCGTTCAACCTGCGCTTCAGTCCTAAATCGAACAAGGACTGGCAACCGTTGCCGAATATCGGATCGTCCGGAGCAGCAGCGTCCAACACCGTGCGTGAAGTTCAAATGCTCGAGATCGAAGCACCAGCGGAACCCGAGCAAGACTTGCATCTCGATTTGGAACGTCATCTTCGCGAAAAACTATCCGCGTGGCGCTGCGAGCTCGGACTTACGACGATATTCAATCGACACGCGGTCACGGTAATTCGCGGCTATCTTGAGAAATTCAGCAGTCGTACGGGCGTACAACCTGATAAAAAGGAACTGCGACAGCTCTACCGGGCATATCACGTGCGCGGCTTCATCGTAAATTTACGACGTGAGACACACACCGAATTCGCTGATCGACTATTCGCCACGAAAATTCATGTGATCAAGGGACCCGTGGAATTCGCACTGGTTTGCCGAGTTCAGAAGCATCTCGCGAAAACTTGCTCCGTTTGGCTCGCATTCGTCGTCCTGAGGAATCGGGAATGAATCCAAGAGATCATCATTCAGTCGCTACCAATTGCTATCCATTTTATAAAAACAGAAGATTGGAATTCAGGCATGGGCAATGAAGGGTGGTCAGCTTTTGACTTCTCAGCCCGCAACTTCTCAGGCTATCAGTCCTCAACGAGGAGCCGATACACCTGATACCTTGGTACGGATATTGTAATCAAAATGCATTTTTACCAGAGAATCGGGAGAACAGAACTCATCTATATTTATACAAGATCATCTATACATTTTTCTTGAACCATCGGCAAAGTGTAGTGTAGCTTAAGATAGCTGTGGATGCAACGAAACCTTGAGATAGGTTAGGGAACGTTCAGGAATGACAGGAAAAGGTTCATTTCGGAAGGGTATATGTAAAAACCAGTGAAAATATATCTTGTAGCTCAGGAAATAATTATCATCAACATCGCCAAGAGAAAGTTCAGATACTGAGAGAATGTACGCATACTCGCTCTCTCCAATGTACATGAGCACAAACATGTTGCATGCACACATTCTTAAGGATATCCACTAAACTTTCTCCTGATAACATTCAATCTATGCATTCCAATCTCTACTTTTTATTAGCTCTATGTGAATCAATAATGTCTGAGCAACTGTGATCTCTCTCTACAATTTATATGCGTATATACAACCAAGCTCGTAGGTGAAATAAATGATTTTCTAACTACAGGAGTTTAGCACAAACTGCCCACCCAATTTTATGAACACCTGTTGCGTTCCTAAGGTTCTGCATTCGTATTTAAAATATAGTGCACGTCAATTTACGAGAATGTAGATAAGATCATTTTCCTCTAACGTAATTTTACTGCATGGCAATGCTACATCTCAAGAAAGCAGTAAAAAATATATTGAAAGCAGGCTAATGGAAAGTAGTGCCTAACTTGTTGGCTCCATCAAGTTATCACGTAACTCCATCAGATTATCATAAATTTATCATGAATCATTGGATTATCACCAACTTCAAATTTCAAATCATGAGATTCTCGCCTGGCTCCATCGGATTTCATAGTTGCACTACTATTATAAGTTATATCATGATAAACTCCACAAATTACCAAAGCTTTAAAAAAACCTATAGCAAACGAAAACGATTACATTCTAAACGATATCTTTAATCAGTTTTTCAAAACTACTGGTTATTTTTCTATTGAAAAATCGAAATGCCATCGGTATCTGCTACTCTGAAAAGAAAAATGAACAGTTACGCAGGGTTTACCGAGCATATTCCATCAACTGTACAAAACAAGAATAAAACGACACATAATCCTTTTTGCGCACATTGCTCAACAATGTTCTTTATATAACAATTCCAATACTCGTTACACTGCGATAATGACGATAATAATATTAATAATCATAATAATAATAAACATAATAACAATACATTATTGCCTACGATTTTGAGGAAAAAAATGATCGTTAAGGAGTCACAAATGGGACGTCCACAATTGGAACAGGATTTAGCAAACATTCAGCGCGAAAGTACACTCGCGAATGAATATATATGTTATTTTTTTCTTATTCATTTTTTCATTTTTATCACTTTTTATTGGTGACCCAATAAAGTTTCGCACGAGCGTTGCTTGTTGAACAAATTAATCCGGCAAATGGTTCGTCCATTAAAAGAAAACGAAAACGGAAAAAAGGGGGAAGATATTATCAAAAAACGACACTAGTTTGTACGATGTTGAGCGTCGAGCACATGACGGAGAAAGTTTTCCACGGCCCAAGTGCGCTGATTTCTCGACGTGTGCTTCCGTATGGTGCGCTTGTCAACATGTGAGGTTGGGAGCGGTAGAGGGAAGAAAAAAAAATTACTCGTTTCCCGAAAGAAACAGAAAGACGTCATGTACTTTCTTCCCCCCCCCAACCCTCTTGACCTCCGGTTCTTTGTTCAAGATCTACAATCCGTTTTTGTACGTTTTGGTTAAATTGTCGTAGAAAAATTTGGTTTGTATATGCAAAAAAGTTCGGTTGAAGTCGCGGAATCTACTAATTGGCCGAGGCAACTTCCGTGATTCTAAAAACCCATACCAACGCACTAGCCCGACTTATTCCACCTGTGTATCAAAGTGCTATGCGTTTTACTCTTGCTTTTTAGTTCTACCTTTCACGTGTACGTAGCGCTAGTTATTCTCGTACAATATTTTCATTGCGCAGACGCGTGGCCCGCAAGGAGGAAGGAAGGTGGGATGCCGAACTATTATGTACGTATAAAAATGCGACCTAAACTCCTGTTTATTAAAATATTAATTAGATTTTCAGAATGCTCCAATTATCCATATATAAGTATGTCGTAAGAGCTGAAAGACTTTTTTAGACCGAGCAATGTCTTTTTGAAAAATGTATTTAGTACCAAATCTTTCTATTTTCGTTTTTATAATTATTCGATCACACGATCATTGGTCAGTAGACCAGTTATTTGTAAAAGGCAAAGAAACAGGTCAATTATTGTATCGTAATAAACAATATGTGCATCGATGGTGTTATATGGGTATTGTCTGATTTCGCTCGAGTTTGTAACAATATAACTAGCGCTACGAGTGGCAGAGCAAGACACTATAAATCGTGTGGACATTTCGCATTACAAAACTACCGGAATGTGCCGGTTTACCAATCCACACGAAGTACTCTCATTCCGTTTTCTTTCCTCTCGCTCTACTCAACCGCTTCTCTTCTACCGTGTATCGCACGCCCGAAAACTCTTATGTCCCGCTTGTTTCTCGTCTCGAAATTCCGAATTGGCCATGGAAATTCATCGACCAATTGAGAGAGAATTATCTGATTTCGCGATGCTTCATAAATTCCCCCTGGGATGGCAGGGGCGGGAGGCGTTTTGACCGCTTGGCAGTTGAACGTCGCAGGAGCCTTTTCGTCGCTTCCCAACGAGAATCGTCTCCGTTAATCGAGACGAGAAAACACGTGTAAAATGTAGTTTGAAAAAAAATCGTCACTCGTTGTGTCGCTGGTCGATCATTCTCGAACTAAAATAGAAACGAATCGTTCGTACGTGCGGAAACGATGACACGTTTTAATTGTTCATTATTACACAACTTTTGCAACTTTTTGTGCCTTCCGTAACTGAAAAAATCTTCGGTATTTTTCAGCTGTTGTTTTTCTATTTCTTTCTCTATGTTTTTTCACGCACATTTTTTTCTCACTGCAATGGATGTGCTGGCCCAACAGATATTACTGGAAACAGCTGAAATCGATATCCTTCTTTATATATATCTCCTTTGCCCAGTGCGCAAGTGTATATCCAAAAGATTATAAATTTCCGGTACATATTTCACTACAATTGCTTCATTGACGGATCAGAGGTTATGTTTAAATCGAAAATCAGAATACGATAGATTCCATCACGTCTCTTTCGAATTTTCATTCTTCGATCTCAGTATCCGGAAATCAACAAAAACTGAAAAAAACCGAGCCCCGTCGAAACTTTACAACACTCGAGTTGTTTTGCGATTGAAAATTTGATGAGAACGATTTGATTCCCTAACGAACCGGTAGTCACCAGTAATTTGACCGGTTTTTTTACAACGGGCAGATTATTGACGCTCGTTAGTGGAAATAAAGAAAGTGTGTGAAAAAAATAGTCTCAAGTTTTCGAAAGTTTCCAGGGTTGACTGTACGAGGCCAGCATGTCCTTAATGACTCGTATAAGAGTAATTTGGAGATCGCCGTGCACGATCGCGTTTCCGGCGCGCACCGTAACCTTCTTTTTCGCCGTTTCTTTTCCCCCTCGCCCAAAAAGTTCTTCGGTTTAAAAAGTTTTGTGCTTTTGTACGACTGGTGCGCGTGATTCTTCACGGAACATGGAAGTGGCGCGCTCTGGTCGCTTTCTCCTAGAACTCTAGTTCTTTTTCCCTTTTTTTGTTGTTTCGCTTTTTTTTTTAATTATATACAATTACGGAACGAGAGAACCGAGAGAAGTTTTTGTCTCGATTCTTTCAAAGCCCTTTGTCTCCGTCGAGAGGGCCAAATGAAGACAGGATGCATGATCGAAAAATTGGTTGTAAAAGTGAGAGAGCAAGGTGGCGGGGGGCCGCGGCGAGAACGAGCAACGCGACATCTTCCGTGTCTTTATCAAACTTGCTCGTCTCCCTCTGTCGTTCTCCGATGTTTCTCTTGTTTTTCTCAACTCCTTCCGTACTTGTGCCTATTATCGGTGGCGATGAAGCGATCGACGAATGATTGCGGATTACCGTCAATGATGACAGGGACATCGATGATCATTGGATCTTCTTGGCTGGTGTACCGTTTATCGCGTAACCGTTTATGTGATTCCCATTCAACGAACCGTTGTTTTTCGTCTTCGAATTTGCGGCTTCGGAGGATTTGTTCTGCACTCGTCGCTCGTACGCCCGTTTGCCCTTTTTTCCGACAGAAAACCGGATTTTGATTATTAGAGCCGACTCCGTGAGTACACAGTTTTTGCTGGCAAATACGTTATCAGTGACGAGTATGTTATTAGCGAGCGGAAATTCAGGTTGTGAGGATATCAGAATAATAAACTAGATGTACCACGTGACATGTGAGTGCGAAAAAGACGGATGGAACTTTCGAGTCGAAATTTCGTGCGGATGAATAATTTGATGATCTGAAACTCGATTTTTTCTTAGAAACATAATCTGTGAAAGAAATGGGCTGAACATTTGTGAAAATACGTCGATCTTTGTACGAAAATCGTAGGTTATTTTTCGTAAAGAAAAATCCGTTCGATGCTAGCAACGAAGTCAGATGTGCATAGAAGGATAGTTCTTAAGGATTATATGTGCCGATTCTGCTGGGGGCTGCCCCCATTCGTAGTTCACGAGTTGCGGCGCTGACGGCGGTTTTTATTTTCGCTCTCGCTTTCTCTCATCGGCGAAAATGTACGAATATCCAATCGAAAATGTTCAGCTGATTACGAATATCATTGAATTTTCGTCGAAAGCACGGCACGTAGCGAAGAAAAACGTAATTTTAGACATTTTTTACGTTTTTTTAATCGAAATTTCGGGTTTTGGGGGAAACGAATGGTAGATTCGTGTTCAGGGGATCAAATTACATAAAAATGGACCATTAAAAAAAATATTTAAAATCCAAAATTTTTTTCGATTTTTCGGAAAAATAAGTTTTTTTACTAAATCATGGATAACTTTTTTTCCTTTGGGATTTGACACTCCACTTTGTGCTCAATCTC
>JAPYZI010000263.1:0-62472 GCA_030523105.1 Ophioninae sp. A BG-2022a | reverse complement strand
GGCCCGGGCGGAAGGTGAAACGACGAGGTGCGCGGAGGCGAGAAAAAAGAAGACAAAAAATAAAACAAACGAACTGCAACAAAACGGGGACAACGGCGACAGTACGCGGCACGCAACAGACTCCCACCCCCCCCCCCCCGGCCTTTTAACTTTTTTTTTCCCCCCTTTTTTTCTTTCTTCCCCCCCCCCCCCCCCCAATCCTTTCCCTTCTTATTCTGGCTCTCTCTCTATCTCTCTTCCCTCACTTATTGAGGCTTCTCTATCTCTCTCGCTCTTTCTCTTTCTCTCTCTATCTGTACGTACACTCCGTACGCGTACAGGCAGGGCGTTAACCCAGGTCAGCAACTGCCTGGGCCGGACAGCCGGGTCCGACGTCGTTTCTGCACGTCGAGGTGTAGCCAACCGTAACGATAACTCGGGCGAATAATGTTTCGAGGCTTGTTCTCATCACCAACGATAAAAACATTGGATAAACATTATCGAGGTTTATCAAGACGAAGATGGAGGCATTGATTGAAGTCAATCTCGTCAGCTGAATGTCGCTATTTGAGATATCTGAATTAAGAGGCATCTTTTGTTACGGACACGAGACGGAGAAAAGCCTAATAATTACAAAAATGTATTTTTGGAATTATTGGTCGAAGAACCAGTAGTTATGGTTTTTGATTAGTTTTTTTCGGTTGAAAACATTTATCGAAAGATAAGAAAATTAAAAAAATAAGATTTTTCGAAAAATAAGATTTTTCGAAAATCTTGCCTTTACTTTGTATATACTATTGTGATTATGGCCCACGAACAATTTTAATGCCGTTTGATGGAAATTTCCATTGATTATTCGATCTGAATTTTTCAGTTTTTTGGTTTGATTGAAATATAAACTACAGTAAAAAAAACGTCTAGGTTTCGAAGCAGTGAACGCAGTGTAATTGAAAATCATAAATTCAGTTCGGAGGAAATTCATTAGTTTTGAACTTTCATGACCAAAAGTGAAACCACGTTTGATGGAAAAACCGAATAAGATAGAGAAGCTCGAAGGACAAGACGATACTTACTGTTTTTCTATAGGGGAGGTAGAGTTTTGCATGGTGATACCTGGTGGTAAGGACTAACAAGGAAAACTCGATTCTGGTCCCATAAACGTGTAATGTAAATTTCCTGGACGTCGTTACGCGTTCCGGAGAAGCTAAATGGGAGATTGATTAAAGATATCTCGTTAGGAGAAATGTTATCCTTGTTCATGAGGATACGACACGTTCCATGAACGGATTGCGCTACGTGCGTAAAATTCCAAGATCTTTCGTGTTATCTTTGGAGAAACATGCATACATTTGGCTGCAGGTGTTTCCTAATATTGGACTTGTTGGGTTCAGCTTTTTCAAAAGTCTCGTAAATGGATGTACTTATTTTTAATGAATTAACGAATATTCAAAATTGTATTTTTGAAACATTTGGAGAAAATTATTGTTTTTCTATTCCTTAATATCTTTCCATAATTTAAAATCGTTTTCACATTGGGCTTTGTAAATTCCCTATGAGTGTTCTAAAAAAATGTTCAAGAAATTATTGTATCGCTGTCTTGCCGGAATATCTCGTAAATAAATGAAAATATATATATTTTTTTTAAACACGAAAATGAAAATTTGTTGAAAATGTTAAAAAATATGTGACCGAAGAATATTTTGAATATTATAAAAGAATAATATAACAAATAAATTTTCATACATTTTGAAAAAAAAACTTAAAAGAAGTTCGAAAATTAATTAAAATATAAAGGCAAAATATGAAAACGAAAATCGGAGGAAGATTTCATGTTTTTTTTTTTTTGAAATCTCGTTGCCGTGCGAAGTTTGAATCCGTTCTCGTAGCTTGAATCAATCCGAGGATTGAACGATAAAAAAATATGCATTGCTCTTCCTACGAACCCTCTTTCTATAGAGATCCTCTCAACGTCGAGTACGGAGACAATAATCAGTTATCTTCCAACTTGAACATCTCCAACACCATCTTACTCGTACATTAGAAACTTGATACATAGAATAGCAATAGTTCGCGGAGATCCTCTTCGCTGATTCCCATCGCGTACACGTCGTTAACATACTCGAGTACCCGAGAACCGATACCCAGCCAACGAGGGAAACACATTTATGAAGCCAAGGAAAAGTTCTCGCGGACACATTCCCTGAGAAACATATAAATGTGAGCATGAAAAAGATGAAGACAGAGAGGATTCGTATATTCACACGTTCGAGCTGTCATATTTCGAAACACCAATCAAGAGGGAGCGATGAAGAGAGAGGGGAAAAAGAATAAGTCAGGTTGAAAAAAGTGATATTTTCCCTTAAGGGATCATCATTCGAGCAGTTGGGGGAAAAAGGTGAATTTTGGTACTTATTGAGTCATCCCGAAAAGGAATTCAAATTGGTTAATCAATTGAAATCAATAAATCAAAATTAATTAATTTTTATTTATTGGTTTCAATTAAAAATTAACTGTATAAATAATTCTAATGAATATTAATAATTCTAACAATAATTTTCTAAATAATTCTAATCGATTTTTATAAACTAGTTTAGTTAATTAGTGCTAAGTAACTAATTTGTGTTTATTGTTTTTTTACTAATAACTTAAAAACAATTGATAAAAATTAGTTACCTAAAATTAATTAACTAAACTAGTTTATGAAAATCAATTATAATTATTTATACAGTTAACTTACTTACATTTAAAAATCCATTGATTCAGTTAAATTCATTGAATAATCCTCGAAGCAATTAAAGGGATTGTGCAATTCTCAGATTGCATACATCCGGTTTATACGAATCATCAATTTCGATAAAAGTCTCAAAATATTATATAATACGTGTAGACCTTGACAAAATTGAAATTTCCGTTCATTATCAACTGAAATTTCCAACATTTCAGGCTTCATAAAAAAGAACTAGGAAATCACAGAACTTCTGAAAACATATGTGTAACAATATTCCAATGATTAGGATTAAATTTACATCCTGTACACTTAAGACTCGAAACTAAAAAGCGAGTGATTAAAAAAAAATCGGTTAATCATTTTTTTAGGTTCTTTCCGTAACGTTCAGAACCATGCAATCCCGTTGTCAACTGTTGGCCACTTGTGTGACATATCGACTTCAATATAAGACACTATTTGAGAAAAAGTTTGCACGCCGTACATTGATGTACGGAGAGTCGTACAGGCTCGAAGAATTATTGCAAATTTCATTCTCTGAAAAGAAAACATGCATTGGCCTCTTTTTTGCCGAGACAACTCTCTCCCTCTCTCTCTCCATTTTTCTTTCTTGATCGATCGGTCGATCGATCGATCGATAATCGAGAACGAATTATTCTACCGTGCCCATGGGACATGTCAAAGTACCGCTCGCAGTATTGATGTTCTCGGTTAATGTACGGGTCGACGTAGACTCGCGTATGCGCTGCGGACAACCCCCTTATTGGCTTATGCCAATAAGGACAGCAATATCTGGGCGCTGATCGACAGCCGAGAGCCTCCTCTCGCTTTCGAGTACGTATCGTTCGTGGGAGGGAAAAAGATGTCGTGGTAGGAAAAAGAGTCTTTCTCTCATCCAGTTCTTTCGTTCTCTTTCTTTCTGTAGCTTATTGCAACGTGATATACCGAGAAACCTAAAATGGAGATGAGCCGTCTCTCGTTCGCATCTCGCTGGAATCGACCTTCGGCCAATCAGTCACGTCTTTCCTGTACAAGTTCTATCGATCCTTCGTGACTCTGATTGACCATTTTCCAAAATGGCAATCTTGAACCCTCCAGCTTCGTGCTATGCATAGTTGTACATTCCTAGACTTTCCATCGAGCTGGGAGACCTCTAGTTCTGGATTTCGTCGAAAGTTTCGTTTTTCTGATCCAGCATTTTCCAAAATGGCAATCTTCAAGCTTTCAACTTCCGGTGGTGAATATATATATCTTTTTCTTGGACTTTCAACGAGCTGAAGAACCCTGGAGTTGGATTTCGTCGAAACTCTCGTTTTACTGATCCAGCATTTTCCACAATGGCAATCTTGAAGCTTTCAACTTCCGGTGGTGAATATTTATCTTTTTCCTAGACTTTCCATCAAGCTGAAGATTCCTAGGGTTGGATTTCTTCGAAACTCCCGTTTTTCTGATCCAGCATTTTCAAAATGACAATCTTGAAGCTTTCAGCTTCCAGTGGTGAATATTGATTTTCTTCCTGTACTTTCCAATAAGCTGGAGACCCCTAGGTCTGAATTTCGACGAAACTCTCGTGTTCCTGATTCAGTATTTTCCAAAATGGCAACCTTGAAGCTTTCAACTTCCGGTGGTCGATAGTTATGTTTTTCCGGGACTTTCCAACAAGCTGAAGATTCCTAGGGTTGGATTTCGTCGAAACTCTCATCGAACCGATGCCTTTTACCAAAAGGGCATCGATTCCTTTAGCATAATCCCTTTGGCCCTTCGTGTTTCACCAATTTTGTTCACGACAAACCAAAAGCTCTGAAAGATCTACTCTTCAGCTGCCATCGATAATTAAGACGTCAACCGTTCCGTGTACTCGCTCGTACCCTAGATGTCAGCAACACCCAGATCGTGTCTGAGATTGCACATTCGAGAGGCAAAAATCTTTGTACAGTGAAACCCGAAGAAAAAAATGTAAAAAAAATATAAAAATCCTAAACCCCGGCAGCGTGTATTGTTTGTCCTCTATCTCTCTTCTCTCTTTGCGTCCACGGTCGTTTCTCTTGTGCGCCGCGCCTCGACCATTTAATCGAACGTGGGTGGTTGCGCTGCATTTTATCGTGGGCGTACGGTAACCCTTTCGATCTCGGTGAGCTCACTTACGTGTGCCTCTGCACTCTCGTTGCTTTCATTACACATCGGCAATTGCATTCGAATCTTTAACAATCTCTAAGACCCCCTCCCTTCCTCCCCAACACCTCCAGCTTGTGTTCCATACCACGAATCTCTACGCGTTTTCTCTCCCTTTCGCTTTCACACCCTAATTTATTAATCCTCTTCCCTCGTATTTGCTTCGCACTCTCGAAAATTTCCGTGGAAAAGCAAGAAAGTTAATCAACGATTGCAAAGTTTCAGCCGGTGAAAAAAAGGGTTCTGTCTTTCGGGAAAAAACAACAAAAAAATAAATAATCAATTCGCACTCGAGATTCTGGCAATTATTCATTTCGCTCTCGGTTCCTTAGCTCGTTGAAACTCGCCAGAGGGTGTGAACCTTCGCCCTTCGAAACAACCGAATTTCCCTTACGCCCTTTTGTCAGTAAAATAAACGCGAAAGCTTTCGTACACGTCGAAAAAGAAGCGCGGCGTAAAGCTCGGGATCGTTGGCGAAAACTCCAGGACTTTGGGGGTGCGAAGGGTTGGAAGTGCGAGAAATAAGGGAGAGAAACGTCTACCGGATAAAAGCTACGGAGGAAGCAAGCTTTCAATTACTTAGAGTGCTTGGGCTTCTGCGAATTTCTCTCGCTCTCTCTCTTTCGATTCCTTTATCCGGCATTCCAATCCCTCTTGCACCAAGCTGTGAACCATCGAGAAGTTATCCCTGGACGGAAGGAAATTTTAATCAGAGCCAATGGCCACTTACGACCAACCGGTTGCCGCACGGTTCTACCGTGCATCAACCGTTCACATCCGGGAACAGGTGCGCGGGTGCGCATGCGGAATCTGTCAACTTCAGGTGGTACGAGAAACGAAACTCACTGAATCTCTCAAGCTGAGGGGACGATCAAGGGCTGTTGCAACTTGAGAAACGCATTAAAGGACCGTGAAAGGGACAAGTTTGCGGTAAAATGGGCCTTTCTGGTTATCAACTCATTACTAAATGGACCTTCGAGCAAAAACTTAGTCGACGCATGGGGAACCGTGGATTTACAAGTGAAAATCGTTTAGTACGTGTTTTCAGCATTTACGAGTGCTAAAACGGGACCACAGCCTGAGAATTTCAAAATGAGATAATTGTTTGGGTTTTCGAAGCATGAAGTTTTCACTTTCTTATGCCAAAGAGGCTTTATGATTTCTCCAGGAATATGGTCCGACTATTCGGATCAGGCTTCTTGAAAATTCTTAAGCATCATTCCCAAAATATAGAGGAGGAATGATTCACCCTTCTTTTTTCGAAATAAATAATCAGTGACTGTTTTAGAATGTATAATATAAACGAGTATACGTCCCGAGTAATACAACTCAAAATAAGGCAAAAACACGATGTCTATTGACCTCAGCATTCTACTCGCCAATTAACCGTTATATTTCACTTATTGACGTAGAAAAAAAAACAAGTGCAAATTAATGATTTTTTTCATTGATTTCTTGTCGCAATTTTTCTTTTGTTTTTTATTTTCTGATATGTTTAGTAGTCCAGATGATAATTTGCCTTTGTCTGAACGACGGCCTCGTCAAACCTTCGATCTTTTGCACCATCGTGCAAAACAAGGTTTTACGATTATCGATTTCATCTGGATCGTTATAAATCATTGGAGAGCCTTGTTCGCCATTATTTTTATTTTTAGTTCTTTTTAGTCTTATATTTTGAATTCCGTTATTTTTTTTTGATCGAATTTGTTTATATAATTTATTGTTGGATGTAAATGGACCGAAGCGATATTATTTCTATTATTTGACACACTACTATATTTTATATTATAATATTATTTTTTAGCTTGATGCTTTTGTATTTTTATTTATAATTAAGTTTTCGAGTCGGGAAGTTGTAATTCTCTATTGTTGCTTAAAAATGTAAATTGCACTAAGGCATTCGTATATTCATCAATCAATCAATTATTTTTATTTGTGAAAATACTCAAACGTTGTTGCGTAACGATTAGCGGGGTCAATATTATTTCGATATTACGTTGGGTCATCTATTATTACAAGCTTTTATTTATAAAATTGGATCTGTGATAAAAACGGGAATATTTAACAATTAAGGTATAAGTTTTAGCGTTAAAAATATATAATTATGTACGATATGGAATTATTTTGTCGTAGACGAAGAAGCTTAATTAACGTTAAAGGTTATAATGAACTTATAAACTGTTATATTTCTTATTAGAGTTAATTTATTATTACCTTTTTACTTCATTTTATAAAAAAATAATAAAAGCTTGTTTTTAAAAAAAGGTTTTTTTTTCTTTAATTTTATTTATGAAATAACTTAAGAACAATCGATGTTGTTTCGTATACATATACAAGCCCACACATTTCATTAATTTCAAACTCTTGCTCGATCTAACCTCACATTTTCGTCTTGTTCTGTTCCCCTACTGAGTGAAACAAAAAGAAAACGTACGTCAACAACAATTCCAGTTGCCATATGTCACTCGTTTGCTCGTATGGTCCATTTTCCATTGCAATCGCGTGTGGAGATCGCTACTGCCTGGCTTCCACAAAATTTCCAGGTACAGTGAATAATTTTTGGAGAAACCGCGCGGTAGGATATATGGGGGATGGGAAAAAGGAAAAAAGGGGGACGAGTAGGAAGAGCTCGGTGGGACAAATTCCCCCCGTGGCTCTAAAGCCTCCCTTGAACAAACCGATTGCTTAAATGGGGATTAATTAAAGCGAGGGACTGATTTGGAAACAAGGGAGCACGAGAAGTTTAGGGACACGTGTATTTGCATACGGCCCCACTGTCCCCAAAGCTTTTCGATGAATAACTTCACTGCCAGCGAATTTACGCACGTGTACATCCGTGAACACCTCAAAGCCAGTTTACAAACATTGGGGAACATCCAAAAAGGTGTTTCGTCGTTGGAACGCGACGACGATTTTTTAGATATTCTTTTTTTATTGATTTGTATTTATTATTTTTTCTATTGATTTATTATTGGTATTTTATTGAACGATTTATTTTCATTTTTTTTTATTCATTGATTTTTATTGACTCATTAATCGATCCCATTTTAGGTTTTTTAAATTGATTTATATTTATTATTATCGTTCCTTGATTAGAAATCTCCAATTATTTTAACAAACATATTTTACAATCGGAAAGAATTTAGCTTAGTGGATTTGTATGACAAAAAATCTTTCTTCTTGGTTCTCGATGTTTGGTTTGCGTATCAATTTTTTCTTCTCCGACGAAATAGATAACATTTGAACGAGGACATTTCGAATTTTCACTTAAACGGTGTTTCTTTGTTTGGATTTTCGATTTTTTTTTTTTTCAGGGTCGAAAGTTCAAGTCGGATGTGTCAATCGTTTTATATAAAACGTTAAATACCAATCAAAGCCGTACGCTCCAAGTATTTTTAGTTTCGTGCGTATACGTTTTTTTTTTTTTTCGTTCTCAAATTGGAATTTCCGCGAGAGTACATTTTTTGTTTGTTTTTCATTGCATATTTTTTCATTGCGTAATACGTAGGGTTATTATAACGGGGAATAGCACGCGTAGCGAACCAGGAGATGCGAGAGAAGACCGGCGGGTGTAAACGCACGAGAAGGGTTGAGTGACCTTAGGGCTATGATTACGGGGGTAAAAATTTGTTCGATCGTTCCAAGGGTTAAAGGGTCGCCAACGCACAACAGCGGTATAACAGCCGGAGCATTGCAACGTTGCGCATTCACATGCACACCTTTATCTATTCCAGTCATACGCAATCGCACGAATAAACGTTCGCTTTGTAAATCAAATAGGAACAAACGCCCTTTGGGCTCATCGCCCTCGATCTGCAGCGAGCAAAAAAAAAAGAAAAACATTTGTTTATCGAGGGGAATTGATATTGGAGATCAACCATTAATATTCATTTTCTCGTATTTTCGTAATTTTCATTTTTATAGTGGAAACTCGCAAAGCACAGATTTTTAAAAATAATTTTCGAAAAAATAGGTTTGTATTTAACAAAGCTTAATATTGAGAATTGAATTTTCTCAGGTTAAGAAGTTAACATTATTTTTTCTAAAATTAATTTTTTAGCTCGAAAATACAACGCCAATACTATTTGGCTGGATTCATTTTTTTTTCTTGGAAACAATATGGCCAGCTATAAATAATGTAATAAATTAATTATATTCAGTTATTATATAATTGATTAATAATTAATAAATAATATAATAACAGAATAATTCTGCCAGCCGTAATACTCAAATATTTATTTTTCTTATCGAATAATAATATACCAATGTTTAGTTTTTATTATGTTTTTAAATAATACTTCAATAATATTATTTCTATATCATATTTTTAATTAAAGTGTCTACAACTCTCTTTCAAATGTATCTTTTGTAGAGAATAATACACCGATGTCATGCTTTTCTTTTTTTTTTGTCGCAACGTTGTTTCGTAAATGCGAAAAAATAGGAAAATTTTCTCGTGTTCCGGTTGGCAGGTTCTTCGCACACAGTTCAATGTGCAGGTTTACATGTATGGAGCCGACCCCCTCGGTGTCGATGAATAATAAAATCCGTACACGTATCCGCGCTCTCGTATCTCTCGGCGAGATGAGACGAGGGAAAAAGGGAGAGAGAGAGAGAGCGAGAGAGTGTGAGCTCTGTTCCGTGTTCGCGTGCGCTATTTCGCGCTCTTCCGTTCTGGTCTCGCACACGTTTCGCCGCTTCATTCTTTCTTTCTTTTTCTTTCTTTCGCCACTTTTTTTCCACACTTAACCCACCCCTTTTATGCCCTCCTCGTTTAACATTCACGTCGTGTTCTATTATTCTCTTTCGGTGAGGCCGACGGTTCGCCGTGTTCTCGTTCCGGCTACGATGGCACCGACTCTCGAGCCCTCGCTCTACCATTCTCTATCGCTAGTCTTATCTCCTTCTCTCTCTCTCTCTTTCTCTCTCACTTTGTCTTTCGATTTACCAAGACACAACAAGTCGTGTGCAAAACGCCACCTTCGATCCTCCGAAAAAGGAAAGAATGCTTCAAAGACGACGTGGTTTCCCTCCAAAAATCACGCCGTTGAAATTTTCAGCATTGGAAATTTAACGAAGATTTATTTTCTATTTAATTATTGAGACAATAAAAAATGTGAATTTTTTTTTGTTGAAATACGAGATTTTTATTGATTTTTACGACATCTTGTTTATTATAAAAAAGTAAATTTAAAAATAAGAAATATATGTATTATATGCATCTAAAACCAGGATCAAATTGAACATCCATTGATGATCCAAAAACAGGAGTAGACAGTAATCGATTAATCAACTCGTTTACTTTCAAGAAGTAATCATAAATAATTTAAGAAATTTTTAGTAAATAGAATATATTTCAATAACAAAAATGATAAAAATACTGGTAAAATAATAAAAGCGAGTGTACACCCAAATATATATATTCATTTACTTCAAATTTATTCCCTGAGAAGTGCAAAAACGCCTATTTTTTCCATATTCAATAAATAAATCTCAAAAAAATTATAAAAAATGAAAGTAGCTCTTTTTTGCTATGTTAACTATAGGTATGTTCGGGTCATAGATTCCCAATGGGAAATTTCCAAAAAAAATGTCTATGATTTTCCGAGTTTGATGGTGCCAACAAAAAATTTGTCTACGTGAAAAAAAAAAACGATATTTTCCAATATTATTAGTAAGCATCGTTCTCTACGGATATACAAATACACACTCGCTTATATCCATTTCGAAAAGCCCATGGCGTAGCAATAAGTGATTGCGCGAGATGTGGAAAGCTAAATAGACTCTTTCGCTGAATTGGCATACTCCACGATCTCTTTCTGTGCTCTGATACACACAAAGTCATATAGACAGAGATTCGCTCCGTTATATTGTGCAAAGAAGGGTGGATGGGCTTTCGAAAAGGAGTCGAGAGCCCGCTCATTCCCGGGAATCTATACGTGTTGTACCATGCACACGTAGACCCACAAACACACACAGACACACACGCGCGGGAATAGGCAGACAGTGCGGTTGTGTCGAGTGTGTGACGATATTGCGCAAGCCCGCAGTCTCGAGACTCGAGAGCACGAGAAGGATGCAGAAAAGTGCACAGAGGGCTGGCAGTCAGGCAGGAGAGCAGTCCATCGAAGCAGAAGAGTGCCTTATCAGCGGTGTCCTCCTCCACATTTCTCATCTCTCTCTCTCTCGTGACCCTTCGACGCAAGGCGAACATTACGGAAATTCCAAACGCTCTCTTCCTTCTTGCCACAAAAAATGGAAACTTACAAAACAAAGGATTTTTTTATATAGAATTTGTTTTTTATAGAATTTCATAGAATATTGTTATACAATTTACGAAAATTCCAAACAGCCTCCTTCCTTTTTGCTATAAAAAATGAAAATTTACAAAACAAAGAATATTTTTTATAGAATTTCTTTTTTTATAGAATTTTATAAAAATGTTTTCAATATGCAGTAAAAATTAAACGACGTGTGTTATTTATTTAAGACGATTATTAATGTTATTGATTTTTATTATATATTGGTTCTTGTACTATGGGTCAATGAAGCATAATATAACAATCTATTCACTTCTAATAGGATGAACTTTATAAATGATCCTTAAAATTTAAAAATCATACGCGCGTAAAAAGTAGGAACAACTTTGCGCGGCTGGAAGAAACCAATGAAAAATAACAACCGATAAATGAATAAATCATATTTACTGAATAAAGATAAAATAAAAATGACGTAATATGCGAATGAAATTGAAATGATTATTTTTGCTTTCAACCGATTGTTACGGATTTTTATTAACAGATTTAGAGATTTCATTTTTTTTTAATTGCAGAATTATAAATTTAAACTTATCGCAGATTACTTTTCATTCAAAAGCAAGTACACGAATGTTATAAACGTGTAGTTAAATAAAAAAGAAGATTCAGAAATGTAGTAATCCGGAAAATTCTCGGTGTATTCTCAATTCACCAATTTTCTTTGTATCAGATCATACTCTTTTCAGCAAGGAATCTAAGCTTTTTGGAATGTTTTTCTCGCCTTCCTCAATTAGCCGGGTTGATTAGAATTGACTCAGTCGTATTTGGCCGGATCTGCGTTACTTTCTCTTTCTTCGTTTGTAACAACATTGCACCGATGAAACGAGTCACAAATTTTCCCAGCCCTTTTGTGCGATACTTTCGTGAAGAGGGATTCTTTGCATTCGTGAATGGCCATTAGCCTCGTCAGGATCTCGTAAGGGCCAATCGCAGACTCGTCATTTCCGTAGCGGTAATCTTTTCGTAAATAAACCCTCCAATGTTCGAGCATCGAACAACAACGAGGATTGTGCTTCAGAGAAAATTTACGACTGGGACTACTCGAGCAAACTGGGCCCTTTTCATAACTCATCGAAGCCCCCTTCCCCCCCCCCCCTCCGTCCGCATACTCGTCTTTTAATTTTGCTGGAAGGAAAAATATTTTCTTCCTACGAGAAATGAAAAGCTCGGGGAAGCCTTTTCTTTTTTTTTTTTTCTTTTCGTCATTCGGGTACTGGCCCGGCCCGCGTGAACACGAGGAGAGGCACCGAAATATTTACGCTCATCGTGGCAAACCAGACACCGCCTACGCTGTTGAAAAACCGAGAGGAAAAAATAACTTTTATCATTTCGGTGGCCAAGAGCGTTGCACTCAAGCTGCGTAACGAAAAAAAAAAAAAACAAAACGTGGACAAGAGTCATTCTATTGCCCCGGTACATTGTCCCGTTTTCATCCTGTACTTTTTCGCCTTTGCCCTCTTTTTTTTTTTCATGTCAAATATACGTATTTGCATCACTGAAAATTCCATTTTACGCATTTTCGTATTCAAGTCTCGTAAACCGCGGGGTCTGTTGAATATAATTCGTTTGAAAGAACGAAGAGGGTAGGGGAGAGAGTGGGGGGATTTGAACGGAAAACCGAGAATAATTTACGTTTCGTATGAGTAATTACGCACGCGTTAATTAACATTTGAATCGTTGCAAGGTATGAATATTTAGAACGGGCATAGTTCTCGTCTTTTACCGCTCGGATGACTTTTTATCGTTTTCCCTTTGAATAAACCGTGAATTATTCGTGACGAATGATTTATCGACGAGGAATGATTCAACGTTACAAACACACCAGAGGGCTTTATGAAACGATTGAATGCATCGCTCCTTACGAGCCTGGTGAAGTTTTCATTGTTGATACGAAAGTTTTTCCTTCTCGTCGTTTTGTAATATCCGTAGAAAAATATGAAATATTCTCGCCAGAGATTCACGCTCATGACCCGTCCAATGTTTTTTTTTTTTCTTAATTCCGACTGGTGTAGCCAAACTTTCGAGCAGCACCGGTTATTTCAGATATAATCGTTTCAATCGGCAATATCGAAGAAAAAAATAAAGACAAAAAAAAAAAAAAAAAAAACAATGTATAACCTTCGAATCCGAGATCGGAAAACCAAAACTTTGTAAATGTTTATTTGCTTCCCTCGAATTCGAAACTCCGTCGGTACGTCGTGTTAAACCTCCGGTTTAACCTTCGTTTTTGGTAAGAACGTTTCTCTCCTTCCGTATAGGAGGCGTAATTCTTTGTCATCGTGAAACGCGAGGGGAAAAACCGTGGCGTCCTGTCAAGCGCGAGGGGAAAATCGGTATACCTGTTTGTCAGCTTACCGGGTTGCCTACTACGCTATTCCGTACACAGCACTCGTTACGAGCCCTTCCATACCTGAGAGAAACACCAGAGGAGAAAACCAATGGAACGAGAGAGACAGTGAAAGAGGGAGAGACCAGGATCGCCAGAGAGAGAGAGAGAGAGAGAGAGAGAGACACACACACAAATATCGAGATTAATGCGAGTGCGAGTGAAATGGAGGATTATCTAGCCAGCCAGGCAATAGGGTAGTTTGTCGCTTCCTACGAGCATTAGGAGAGTTCGAGTGGGGGAGAGAGCGAGAGAGAGAGAGAGAGAGAGAGAGAGAGGTAAAAGTAAGCAGTCTGGCTCGTGATCCAGCAATCCTGAGGGACGCTCCGAGAATGACGAACCGAAGGAGGGGGGAGCGACGAAAACGGGACGAGGGCTGCTGTTGCTGGCGACCCTCTCTTGCAGTCATTGCCACCCCTCTTGGCAACCCTGGAGCTAACCTCGTGTGTATAAATATATATATGTATATAAAGAGAGAAAAGGACACAACGAGGTGTTTCGAAGGGAGCGACCCCTTCCCCCCTTGAACATTTTCGTTTCTATTCCAGTCGGTCTCGTGCTCCGCCACGGCCTACACACGAAAAAAAAGGGCCACCCGGTCCCACGAGCAACAACGAAAAGCCGCCTGCTGCTGTTGCTTCGCAGCAGTCTCGGGGAGCGCGTTCGCTTTTCCGTGTCTCGTCTCTTCGGCTCTGAATTCTCCTCGTCGTTTTCAAATCCAAATATATTTGGCTTTTTTTTTTCTTGTTTTGGATTCGTACTTTTGATCGCTGGAGGCAGATGGAATTGATCGAATTCATCGACTTGATTAACTCGCGTTGTTAATTCATCGAGCCATGGTTTCGTTGGCTCATCGAGTGAATCAATCGGTAGTGGCTTCGAGGCAAAAGTACATTCGGGATTTTTGACTCGGGGAAAACTTTTCCGTGTGCTTCTATCGGAGTGCAAACGGGGTTGAAGCTTCGGATCGATATTATACGTGTTTTTGGAAATTTGAAGAATTCACGCGGTGAGTGCAGAGAAAAGCTGACGACGAATCGTGCCACGGTTCTATATTCGTCGGAAACCTCGAGGTAGTTGTAATTTATTGATTGCCAGGAGAAATTAACGTTTCGAGGAATTATTTTCATCCGTCCTCGTTGGACTTGCTTCCCCTCCCCCGCCCCCGTAACTGAGTTAATCAATTATCGACGCGGTGCTAAATTCGATGGGGCCACTGAAATCTTCGTCATCGTCCTGGAAACTGCCGTACCGAGATTCACTCACCCAGTCGCTCGTCGTACGTTACCTGGAACGGGCATCCGGTTGACGCTCTGTGTATTATCCCGTGCCTAGTGATTAACCCTAGTTCAGTGATATTTACCGACCGGAAATAGTGAAAACCGATGGGAACGCGATTTTCTAGTTTCCAACGATTCATATTTTACTATCCAATATTGAGGGTGAGTTTCGTACGATTTTCTTCTCGATTTTCCGGACCGGAAGTGCTTCGGAATTTTCCGCTGCTTCGGTTAATGGTAAAAAAAATTAATCGTTGGCCTAATTGAAATTCTTGGCGTTGAAGATTGCGTCATTGAAAAGCAACGAAAATTCATTCTGTTCGAACATGTTTTTCGTCAATTTTTAATGACAAAGTGACTTCGACATTTTTACTTAGTTTTATTAGAGACTTCCGGTCATAATTTGTAAATAAAAGCTTTTATTGAGAAAGATAAATAAAAGAGATTCTTAAAAAAATCGTCGTTGCCTTTCAACGATGCAAACTTAAACGTCATTGAAATCGTCCATTAATATTTTCCGGAAAATGGAGAAATGATTCACAAACGTAGATTTAAAAACAACAATTAAATTCGTCAAGGGTAAAGAAATGTACGAGTTGAAATCCGTGAGAGACGAATTCCTCGAAGGACAGTCGAAGAATTTACGAGGCGGAGGTGGAAAATTTATAAGCATAGCTGTGCCGTATTCACGGATCTGAATTCGTATACGAGGTATTGCGAGGTGTCTCACGCAGCGAGTATACCTCCTTAATCCGCTTGGCTCTGAGACTACTCGAGGTGAACGGACCTCGTGGGGGTGGTGGTGGGACAGATTTATTATCAGGACACGCGATCTACGAAAAGTACGAAGATGATGGAGACGAAAAGATGTTACAAAGAATCGGGCACTTCTCTCCATTTCATCTTCCCCCCTCGATCCATTGGTATCCGAACAATCAGATTGAATCGCGTGGGAATTTAATACTGAGCGATGTTAAAAATTATACAAATTTATGACGAAAACAGTGATGTTTTAATCACCGTTCACGCAATGGAAATGAATTATTTCCAGTTGAACCAATTTCCTTAATTAATTGGCCTGTACATTAAATTCACACAATTACGTAATTCATTTGGTATAATTCAAATTACGATTGTTATACTAATTGCAATTTTATGAATTTAGTACGGTGGAATTACAATTTAATATTGTTAAATTTATCGATTGGTGTATTGAATTCATTAATTTAGTAAATCAGCATTATTAATTTGTCTACTAATTAATCGGCTTGATTGATCAATTTGTAAGATTTATTCAATTAATCGTTTAAACAATTAAATCGATTTACCAACGCTATTCATTGGCGAAATAATTTTATCGTTGCAATTGAATTCGGGTAATGATTAAACCATTCGATTAATTCGTGCAATTTATTGATTCAATTAAGTAGCGTGCGTAATTAATCAATCGAATGGAATCGCATTATTAGTTTATTAATTGAACAATGCGAACGATATTTCTTTTTATCGTCGATGTTTGCCTAAATTGTTTATAGCATTTCAAAAAAAAAAAAAGGAAAATCTCTGCACATCCGCTACGGGCTTGGCCATACTCTTAATACAGTAAAATACAGCGGTACCACGATCCAGCTTTAAAACTACCCTAAACCAATAAACCGTTCTTTCCACCCGCTGGAAAGCCCTCAGCCTCCAGCCTCCCCCTCCATCCCTCTTTCTATCTCTCTCCCTTCCCTTTTCTCTCGTCAGCTCAGCCGTCGGGATCCTTTCGAGGTCTTTCAAAAAGGGCAGCTGTTCGCTTTCCTATCTTTTTTTATCTTCCCTTTCCTTCTTTTTCTCGCTTTTTCAATACTCCATAATCTTTCGGTTCTCACTCGTAGGAGCAAACCTAGAAGCCTGTTTGTAGCCTTCATCAACGTACGGAGGAAAAATGTGGAAAATACATCGACCTGAATTTGTACGTGGTTGTTCGTTCACCCACACATATACACACGTACAATTGAACGCATCTTCCGGTGTGATCTTCCAACCGAGCGTAATGTTTGCAAAGACTGGACAAACGGACGGTCGATTGGAAAGTCTAGAAAACCCCAAATCGATCCCTCGTGGTTGAGCAATCTTATTTTTTTTTTTTTCAATTTGAGGTACCTCATACCTCGTGGATGCTTTCTGACCATTCTTCTCTCACGGGACAACATCGAAAATACTCGCAACACGTTTGGCCCTTCGCACCGAATTACACTAGGATTAATAATCCACCGTGGACCGTGAATTTTTTCTCGTTTCTTTACTTTCATGAACCAAAGATACTAACGGAACATTATGGCCGAAAATATCTTATAAAAAATTGTTAAAACAGTTAAATTTATTTTTGGAGTCAATGTTGGATGTAGAAACATTCGAATATTTGAAAAGGTTGGCAAATAAACGGTTGACAAGAAACGGTTGACAAGAAACGGTTGACAAAGAAACGTTGATAAATGAACAAT
This sequence comes from Ophioninae sp. A BG-2022a, assembly GCA_030523105.1. Taxonomy (NCBI): domain Eukaryota; kingdom Metazoa; phylum Arthropoda; class Insecta; order Hymenoptera; family Ichneumonidae; species Ophioninae sp. A BG-2022a. Next base: position 45,127 of record JAPYZI010000263.1, on the reverse strand, counting down.
TGAACAGTCAAAAAGTGGAGAATTAAACAATGGGAAAGTTGACAAACGAATAATTAAACGATAGAAAAGTGAAGAATAACACAATGGGAAATTTGAGAATTGAACGATTGAAACGGTGAAAATTGAAAAATCGGCGAGTTGGCAAATGGCGGGTCGATATTTGAAAAGTTGACAATTGAACGATTGGAAAGTTGGCAATTGTCAATTGAACACTTGAAAAGTTGAAAATTGAACACTTGAAAAGTTAAAAATTCAACAATTGAGAAATTGACAATTAAAAAATTGAAAAGTTGGCAATTCATATTTGAAAAGTTGCCAATTCATATTTGAAAAGTTGACAATTCATATTTGAAACCTTTCGTTCAATATAAGTATCAACGAATCGCAAGATTGTCTCTACTGCATCATCGATCGTTTCGTAATATCGTTTTTCCTCTCGACGATCTAGGATTACCCGTGCAACCTTCGATTTACGTACACTTCTTACGCCACTCTCAAGTCTCACTTCTCCGTTCATCTTTCGAACAACCATGTGTCTACGTACGTACGTACGTACGTAAGTTCGTACGTGCGCTTACGATGGCGAGTCGAGAACACACGTAAGCTGTATTTAATTGCCGGGATCATCCACTACGAGTGGGAGAAGAGGACGATAGGAGGGGAGCTGGGAGTTCACTTTCCTCGTAGCTCTCTCTCTCCCTCTTTCTCTCTCTCTCGCTTGCAGAACCTTTAAGAATTTGCTGGACAGATACAAGAGACAGATAAGCATCTTCGGATCCCCGGAGTATGAAAGTACGAGTTAGCGGCGAGGAGGAGGTGGGGGGGGGGGGGGGAAAAAACGGGGGCATGCGCAATATCGCAGAAAATCCGCGGAAAGGAACGCATCGTAACGCGCGGCATTCCTCAGCATCTACCGCGCGATTACTCGTTCCATTTTTATTTTGTTTTACTTGTGTTTTTTTTTGTTTTTTTTGTTTTTTTTAAGTTTCACCTCCCTCGCTTCTTGTTCTCGAATGCGTTCGCTTTCGTCTCTTACCATTGACGATCGTTATTCTTCCGCATTTCTCGATTTATATTTATGGCGCGTTGGCGACTTTCATTCATCCGGGGAGGGCGTTGAGGATCATTGCAATTTACGTAACGGAAGATCTCAAGGTCACCGTATTCTTTCACCCGAGAAGTACGATTTCAATTTATCGCGAACGGGAATATTCAGAGTTACGTGAGACATCGCGTTGAGGTCGAAATGAAACAATGGCTGCTGCTTTTGTGGCTATTCAGCGACGCGTAATTTCGTTAACGATGGGGACAGGGTTTATTCCAGTTATTGCGGTTACCAACAAAGAGATTGATGAACGAGAATACGGAAGGGTACGGAAATACATTTTGGACGGTTCGTGAAAATTAGCCAGTGTTTATTTTTAACTCCCAATGTTTCGATCCTCTTCTTATTTGCCTTTGGTCATAGCGAAACTTGCGTCATTCGAGGACAATTCGACAAATAATCCATCGCTTGTTTGGGTTTGGTTTCTTTGGTTTTGGTTTGTTTGGGTTTGTTTGTAAACCCAAACAGATTCAACCAACTACAAACCCAAACAAATAATTACAAACCCAAACACAAACAAACTCAAACTCTTTGTTCCTATTATTTACGAAGGTACATTGAATAGACAATGTATCGTGTAACCTTGTCCACAGGGTTATATCGCAAAGCCCTATAATTATACATAAATGTCACCGTGTGACATTGGAATTAAAGGCTCTTTATTAAAGCGTAATCTATCTCGCTTTTATTACGATCCATATCAATCGACAGCGAAATTTTGGCCGAAGTGGGTTCGTTCGTGCGTGTTACTAACATTCTATCGACTAAAAAAAAATGTTGAAATTATTGAGGTCGTGGACGTTTTACCGAGAAATTAAATGATGACATCTCGAACGAGCAGAGCCCAGCCTGTGATCTCGCTTTTACGACCCCATCAATGAATCAAATTCCTTCTTAATTCAAGTCGTACCCGAGACTTTCTCGCGATCGTTGTTGCTGAAGAAATTACGTCCGAAAGAAATCCATTTATTCAAATATCAATCTTTCTTTCAATTGAATAATCGAGGATAATTTATCGTTATGAAAATTCATTCGACAACAATCGTCGCTCGTCGCAACTTTTATTAAACAATCGTGTCATTAAACAATGAGTTATCTTTTATTAAACAAACATTTATAAGTATCTCAAATAATTTATCATTTATCAAAACAATCTCACTTATCAATTACACATTTATCCGAACGATTTATACACAATGAATAAATTGATTGTATAAATGATAATACAATTTATCATTTGATAATAATAACCGGATAAATGACGATAAAATTTATCATTTATTCAAATAATTATTCATTCACATTACGTTTCGTTGTTTCCTCGTTATTGTTATTCGCCTCCTGTTCCTGTCACGGTCGCGACAATGAACTTGATCCTTCAGCGGGAGCATTGAAAGTGAATTGCCCCGAGAGAAAAAGGCGTCGGGGCAGGGAGGGGGGTCGAGTGCAGCCGAAGATCGAGATATTCGCGGCGAACGAACTTCGAATCTTGACGATGTGCGCGGGCGAAAGGACCGAAAAAGATCTCGACGGATGCACGACGAGGAGATACACAATCGCGTGAGAAAGAGAGAGAGAGAGAGAGAAAAAAAGAGAAAGAGAGGGGGGGGGGTAGATACGAAGACCCGTCGCGAGAGTTTCGGGACAAGGTTAGTGTGCCGGCCACGCCGTCACACACTCTCGCATTACCGAGTGTTCCTGTGGACGAAAAAAAAAAAGAAACCACGAGACGAAACTGCCGAGATCAATGATCCGATATATTCGTACTTTTTTTTCTCTTTCCCCTTCTCTTCGGTGTTCGGAGATGGTCGATGGTGGACGGGAGATTCCCCCGGACAAAAGTGGCGACGGGGAGGGGTGTATTTTACATTGTTGTCGGCTCATGCGAAGGCGAGGGCGGGCAAAAGTGTGGTCAGAGTGCGAATAGAAGCACGCGAAGTAACGAAAGAAAAGAGGGAACCGGAGAAAACGAACGAGTTCTGACTACTTGATGGGACTGTCAGCGAGCATTCGCAAATATACTTGGAAAATGGCACTATCGATTTAAGCTTCAACAGCCACTGAATTACGATGTCGATTGATCGTTGGTTACCAACGGAAATGAATTTTCTTTTTTCCTTTCCTGAAGTCACGGAGACTGATTTGAGCTATGATTTTTGAGCATTTTTTTTTAGGATTTCTTTTCAAGCGATCTGTTATATTGTATTTTGGATATTTGGTAAAATATCGAAATACGAAAGTATTTTTGTTACTTTTCAGTTATGCAAAATTTGATTTTATCGTTTGCATTTTTTTGTTCGTCAAAAATTATAATAACAAATCGAAAAAATTATAAATTATTCGTGTAATCTCATATAATTTAAATGGCTATTAATACAATTTTAACAGGAGTAATACTTTAAATAAATTTTAATGAATTATTATTCATAGTGTAAAATGTTATAATTACGGAAATATTAAAATAATTTTAAAGAAGTACAAGTACCTGTCATATAAATCTTTGGAATATAAAAAACAAAGGCTGTATAAATAATTTCAAAAAAGGATACATTTTAAATACGAAATATAATCATGGATATTGTTATTAATTACTATTAATTATAAACCTCCAGTAATCTAGCGACGTACGAAAGAAGACTTCTCAAAATGGTAGTCCAATAAATATCACGTGTGGGCAAGAGGATCGTAATCCACAAAAATAAAAAAATTTTAAGTTAGAATTGTCGTTTTAACGATACCAAAGCTGAATAAACGCAGATTGGACTAATTTGGTAGGAACTCCAGAAATATGGAAAATATGTTTCTTTAGGTAAAAAAAATCGGCAATTGTGGTGCGAAAGACGCGTTCCGAATGGCCAGTGCTCATGATTGTTCAAAGATGAGCAGAAATGCTGCGTGGCCATTGAGCTAGTGGGGTTCGCACCCCTTTTCTCGACGATGATTCGTTCTCCCTTTTGTACGCCCAGAAGGGGTGCGATACCCTCGATCATTTTGATGAATCTGATCGGGAAGGGGCACCAACTGCTCGTTTCGATAGGGAGTCGAGGGGTACGATCGAAAGCGTGAGAGATCAGAAGGGAAAAGGGTTTTTCTCTATCAAAATACATTGAGTCAACCACATCTTCACCGCTATTTTTAAGAAATCATGTCAGTGTGATCCTTCGAAAAATCACTGATTTTCGCGATTTTTTAAAAATGTTGTATTAAACTAATCGGTTTGGTTTTTTTTTTATAAATAAATACATTCATGCCAAATACTAAATGACTTTTCATACGTTCATTTATTTAGCATATAATAATTAAATAAATTCTTGAAATGTGACGGTAAAAAAAAGGTCCTGTACGATATCCACGATTGCGGCCACAATTTTGACGTGAAACAAACATTTCAAAACGATTATTAATCTGTAGGAAAGTCACTATTGTGCTGTGGAGATTTTTTTTCAAATTTGACAAAATGACGGCGGTTTGAACAAAAAGTATCGAATTTGGCCCTTTTTTCCGACAGTTTTTCGTAACAAAAATAAGACGATTTTAAAAAAAGCTTCCACAGCGCGATAGAAAATGACGTTCAAAATGTTGTCTCAAAATTGGAAATAGATATCTTCACAACTCTTCCTTTGAGAGTGGACACCGTTTCGAAAAACACCATCCCGAGAAAAACGCGTTTACAAAGTGTAGTTCCTCGTAAACCCGCTCCGTTCCCTTTCTACAAAAAACGCTGTAGCAACCATAATAATTTGAATTTCGATTAAAAAATTTTAGAGAATATTCAGAACAGTATATACTATACGGTAATGCAAAAAAACTAACGATTTTTTGAATATTTCACACTGAGACGATCCCTTAACGAAGTTCCATTTCGATTATGCTACCACGAAGAATTTGACATTCTTCCAATGGTAGGCTTTTCGAAACGGATCGTTTTAAATCCCAAATAACGATCAACTGCCATTAACTATTTGTCACGAACGGCCCCATAATTGTTTTTCGATTAAAAGCTTTCCGCTTCGAAATAACGCACGCGAAGACTTTTCTAATCCCCGCGGTTCGCTCGATCCACCGTTACATTCCGGGATTCCAATGGGACGAAGAAAAACAACGCTCTTGAAAGGCTCTCGAGTCAGCATCGGTAACGGGCAAAAAACAGGCATCGCTTGATTGTTCGCGGATCCGCCAAAGATAGAACCTTGGACCGCTGATGTTCCTGGTTGAAGAATCAAGAAAATGCATTTTTTTCTCAAAATTTAATTTTCGCAGATACCAGCTATGGTTTTGGCTGATAAAAGTTAACAAATTCCAAAGATTTTTTATTGAAAAATCGTGCAACCTTTCGCCACAATTAAAATTTTTTATTTGCCTTTGAAAAAGGGGACAAAAAATTCTCTTCGCACTATCATTGAACAAAAATGAATAAACTGCGTTACGACACATTTTTTAATATTTCAATTTTTTCATGACCTTGAGGTACGAACGAAATTAAGAGGAGTAGAATCTTCTGCAAATCAAATATAAACGACAGCTGAAAAAAAAAACAAATTATATTTTACCAAGTCACAACGAAAAAACTTTTCTTTTTATTTTCCGAAATATTTGTTGGTGAATACGATCTATGAAAATCTTGAAAACAGTTTTTTGATGTTTCTCTTCTGCGACACGAAATAAATTCGTGTCTTGCGATTTTGGATAACAATGAAAATATGAGAAAATAATAATAAAACGATGGAAGCTTCATTCAGTGGCAAGTCTCGCGACGACCACTTAACGTCGGAATCCCTCGTACGTACTGATGTAACCCTTCTTCTTTTCCTTTTATCCTGTCGCGCAATCCCGCCGGTCGACGCAATTAAAACCTTCGCTATACGTGAGTAGCTATTCAAATATACGTATACACTTATAGACGGGGGATAACCAGCTCTCAGGTCGTTGCTCTCCCGACGAGTCTTCGCAAAAAAAAAAAAAAACGAAAGAACGAAAGAGAAAGAAACAAAAAATTCAAATCTTTCCTCCTAATGGTCTTTTCTCACGCGAGCTTTGTGCTAAAATTCCTTTTTTTACTTTTCCCCCTCCAATCCTTCCGAACTTCTGGACACGTTTTTGCCGTCGAGTCCTTTCACGATTATTTTCAAATTTCTTTGGAAGGCCCTACCAGGACCTTTCAATTCCGTAATTATTTTCAACATCGCTCAGAAGTGCCATTTGATCGAATCGCCTTATCACAGCTTCAACTTTGACCATCGATATATCCATCATTGATCATTATTCTCGTCGTAGTACATTTTCTTTTTTGTTTCCAACGATTCCCAGTGGGGTTCATCCGGTCGAGTGTATTTTCATTTTTTTTTTTTCATCTTTTTTGTTATTTCGTGTCAGCCATACCCGTAGAAACTTTCCGAGAAGCGAGTTCCCTCTCGTCTCACTTTGGCCCCTTCGTCGGCCCTCCATTCTTCTTCACCACCTAAGCCACGGTTTATACCTGTGTTGATCTCGTAACAGGTTTCCCCACCGATACTCACCCACCAACAGTCCCTTACACACGAAGAAAACATTCTCTAATGTTACCGTGATACCATCAACTTTGTAGCATCCCAACCACCAAGACTTCCCTCCTTCCTTCCTTTCTCCTGCCTTACCTCCAGTTTATCCAGACTTGGCTCGGAGGTTCTCTCGTGTATATTCTAGGAGTGCTCGTCTCACGCTTTTCGATCGCGTTGCTTTTCACTCTTATGATCGTAACAGGTTACATGGCTAGGTATTTCCCACCCACTCGCCAATATTACGTGCACGTATACACACACAAACGTACACACGAGTGTTTTTGTAAAAAGACGGTTTTGAGTGTGCACAGAGAACGGTCGATTCGTTTCATGAGTGGGTGTCGCGAATATGGGCAGTGTCCCTATAGCAAATGCTTTCCTATTTTTAAAAATTATTATTTTTTTTTTTTTTTTTGAAGAAGTACAATACACACGATTGGTGTCTGATAGTCTGGGACGAACGCTTAGTGAATCGAGCCGAGACTTGAACCGAACGTATATACGAAAGCTGTGCAATTATGTGTTGGGGTGGGCTGATCCGCTTGATGGGATATTGGATTTTGACGGATACGGCACACAGGAGTCGTCTACTCATTGATAAAACTTTAAACGCTGCGTCATTGATTTGCAGCTCGGAGGGAGACGGTGCCGACGTCTATCCCAGCTTACGAACGTTTTTTTGACCTTTTTAACATTTTTTTTTTATTGGTAAATTACTTTTGATTGGTAATGTGGGAATGGAAATACGATGTTCGTAATTTTTATCCGTCAGTTTTATTTATAGTTTTTATGGGTAATTTTTATGCGTCATTTTGGTTGGTTAATTTTATGACGAAGTTTGGATAATTGGAATTGCAAAGAATGGTTATTTTATCGATTGGATTTTTTTGACCTGTACAGGGTAAGAAACTTTCTCAAATGGTGTATCTATAACCTTGTAGATTATCGGTCGTTGGTATTAAAAAAAGAGTTTTCCTTTTTTTACAATTTGTGCTGACCGTACAAAATTCAATGCTATCAAATTTTATTTATAATATTTGGCAAAGTTGATTAGATATTAAGCAGAGTTATCTGGTATCTAATATCTAATGAAATAACCAGTAATATCGAATTAAAAAATAAAATGAATTGTTTATTCAATATTATCTAATAAATATATAAACATCTACTCAACTGACATTAAATAAAACAAATAAACTTTAACGAGTTTTTTATCGTTGGAACGTAACAGAAGTTCCTTCTTTTCACCTTCTTGCTTTCAATTCTGATTAATAATTTATTTATTCGCTCGATAAAATTATCTAATATCGTCCTAACATTTAAGTATTTTTAGATGTTAGTCAATATCAATTAATATGCTATAATAATTATCTTTGTATAATTTTAGAAAAATTATTAGAAAATTGGGATATTTCGAATTCGAAATTGTTAAAATTGGGAAATTTAGAATTAGATAATTAGAAATCGTTAAAAATATCTGATCGATTATTACTGTTGAATAAACATTGCCATAAACATTGCAATAAATATTGGATGCTATAGTTATCTAACATCTAACTTATGATTATAATTGACAATTTGAATACGTCAGATTAAATATAATAAATTGACGGTGGTAGAAATCTTTATTCTACCTGGTAACATCCGTTATCGATTCCCTATGCGAAACACGCTTCTCCGGATACGTCACATTCTCGCGTACGGATACGCGTATGCGTGTGTTTACGTATACGTCTCGATCGACCGACAGGAAGTGTTAACTCTCACCTCCCGACGAAAAATCCGTTATACCAATACGCACTCTTCTCCAAAACTATCAATGGCGCACCTGACTGGTCGATGACTCTTTCTCTCTCGTTTTTTCTTTACGCTTGTAAACTTCTCACCTCGCGTCTCTATCGCTTATCTACAAACACATAATTCTTTATGTACGCGCGTGATTCACGATTTCCCGATCGATCCGTCATCGAGCCATCGGAAATTCCAAATATCAAGGATTCTCCGTTCAATTGGTAGTCCAAGTACGAAGATTGAAAATGTGGGTGGGAAGCGAGGAGGGAGCGGGGAGATCGCAAGAATTCTTCCTTTGTGAAAAATTTTTATCCTCGAGTTTGACGTAAGATACTTTCATCGTTAATCTGGAAAATACGACTTTGAAGTTTTCCTTGATATGCATCGATACATATTTATTCTAATTTTTCCTCGTTTTTTTTTTTTTAATTTGGGTTGTTTCAATTTTTTAAATTTTAAACAACCCAAAGTTGTTTTTGGCAGGTGGGTAAAGTGGACTGCGAGTAAGAAGGCAATTTTCATTGGGCTTTTTTTCGCATCGCGAAGCGACCAAAAAAGCTGAGTAATTAGAAAGAATAAATTTTACTTGCTATCCGATAGCTCAATCATATTTTTATATCGTAAGAAAAAACAAATTTAATTTGTATATTTTTGATAAATATGATTACAGATTGTAGCCGTAAAATTTTGATATGTTGCAATTTTTTTCGAGTAGTTTTGAGAATTCTACGTGGACCGAAAAAAATGAATTATTAAAAAAAATTGAATTCAGTTTTTAATGCAAAGATGCAAACCTCAAACTTGAATTTAATATTAAAATTTATTATTTAATATTTAAATTGTGGATTTGAATAAAAAATTCCCAATAACCGTGTTATTTCGATCAAGCTTTCTCTATATTTTGCGTAAACTAAGAAAAATCAAAGAAGTTATAACTAATATATATACTTGGTGATCCAACTGTGAAAAGTTATTTTTCAAATAAATAAAAATGATTGTGTTTATTTAAATTCAATTGTAATTTATTTCTATCTAATGGAGTATAATAAAAATCATTTTTTATTAGTAGAAAAAAAACTCCTAATATTTCTCGTATGGGTGAAGAATTTCGACGTATTCTCGATTAAAAATTGATTTCCATATTTTCACCATTCCGGGTCCTTTCAGCTGAGTTTTCTTGTGCTCCTCACTGAGCCCATAGTTACGCAGGAAAAAGCACTGAATCCTAAAGAAAGGAGAGCTTCAATAAAAGATGAAAAAAGAAATATATGTTCCGACTGGGAATTCGAAAAGAGTCGCAGGCAAAGGGCCTGCCAATCAGTCATTCCTGGCTGACTGGATATAATACTACGCATACACGTACTCGCGTTTATAAAGCGAGGGGTGGCTCGTGTGGCATTTCCCCGCGTTTCCAAAGCAAAGATCTTCTTTCGTCACCCGCTGATCTCGGTGCTTCGTTCTCCGAGAGGGCGTAGCCTTTCGATTTTTATCCGAATCCGAGGGTCACCAAAGTACATTGGATTAAGTTTCAACGGGCATATTGTGTGACTGTTAAAATATAAAAATGCCTTACGAAGACGGGAGCGTCGGTAGGCTTCGTCTTTACCAGTAAATCCGATTTTGCCATTTCCCGGGACACTGCGATGAGCTTTTCCGCCTGAAAGGACGATCGAGATATCCAATTACCTTTTTCGTGAATTATCGACGTTCAGTAAAATACAGATTTTATCAAGAAGGTAGCGGCGATGTTAATACAAAGAAAAGTAATAGTAACAACAAGAATAATATAATCATGATGCTGATGATGATGAGAACAAAATAAAAATAGTAATAACAGCAAAATCCTAATACTGATATCATAACGATAAAATTGTTATAACATAATTGCAATATATAATTATAATAATCATGAAAATATTTTACAATAATTATAATACAAGCAGCCATATATATCATAACGACGATAATTCCCTGAGTACACAGGGATCCAAACATAACACCCTTCTGCTTCTGACACGCGAGCAACCGGACATTGGGTTTGCATACCGGTATACCGATGGGGTCGAACACGAATGAATCCTCCGTATTCCCTTGCGTACCGATGATGAAGACAATGAGGGTGACCTCAAACCCCCGGTTTAGTAACTGACGTAACTCGGCTAGGAGCGGTTGATACTCGAGCCGTTTCTCCTCTTCTTCTCTCGACATGCTTGCCTCGGCCGGAGCTGAGAATTCAATGACGTATATCGTTTTGTTGTTAAAATTGAAAAGTAAAACGTCCGGCTTAATCGCTCGAAGCGGCCAGTCGACCGCAAGAACAAAAATATCAGCTGAGCGGAAAGCCCTTGTTCCTCCATATGGTGGAAGAACACGACATGCATGGTTCCACATGCTGCCTCGTCATGATGGCCTGTTAGGCAGTCTTGATTATCCGTCGAAGCTGGGACTTGGATAGCAGACCTACGGAATCGACGGGCAAAGTACCGCAAATCTACCGACGGAATTCTACGCTGAAAAGTCTTTGCCGGTTTATATAAAAAAAAAGACCCAACTCCGTGGAGCTCGTGCTACTGTACAATTTTCTAAAGTGTGTTCACAAGCTTGTAATCACATCGCTGGCTATGTCGAGAGCCATGCGGTCATGAAGGAACTCCAATCTCGAGACACCCAAACCCAGTCAAAACAAACCCAAACTAACTCCAATCCCAAGAACCAGCAATCCTCCGTTCTGACGTAGGATGTTCATTATCTTGCCTGTACCGACGTCCAGCTGTTCGAACTCATTTCTGTACCATTTTGCAACAGCGAATGAGTACAGCAGGATTGGCGCAGTGAGCATGTTGATAGCCGTGATCTTGGTCTTCCCAGAGAGATCTGATTTCCAGATCCGCCTGAAACGCGGCCTTAACTCACTGCAGAAGGTGCGTTCGACAAACCTCAGCGTCCTGTACAGAAGACTGGTCGATGTCAAGGTAGCAATAAGACCCTCCGGCATCTAGGTGATTAAAGACGCTTCCGCCCACCAAGCGGATATCCGTCGAGACATTCTCCAGCCTGCTTCATCTGAGATGAAGAACACCGCACTTGTCCAATCCAAAGTCGATACCAAATGCTCGCGTTTACTTCAGCTCGATGTTCAAAAGGAGATTTAAGCCTGAAGCCCGGGGGCGTATAGCTTGATATAGTCCATTTGAAATAAATGGAGAACCCCACTTCGTACCCGTTTGCAACCAGCAAGGCGACAAAAAGGAATTGTAGTGAAGCGCAGTAGAAAAAAGGGCCAAACTTTCGAGTACATCAATTATCAGTCTATTGCTGACTGTTTCGAACGCCTTTTGGTAGCCTAACTGACCAACTGAAATATTACATCTGCGTCGAATCGCAGTTTGCGTGATACGCAGCGACCCACCTGACGGTTCTTTTTACAACCATCTAGTCCCGTCTTGCATTCTTTCGTTCGTATATCTCCTGTCAAGCAAACTCGATCTCGCACGGAACACGCTCGTCCAATGTCTTTGTCAAGAACTTGCACACTTTGTGGATATATTATTATTATCATAATTGTTATTATTAATCCTTCGAACGCGCACTTCCGCTTTTTTGTAGTAAATGATCCATATTTTATGGGCCCAAATTTATTTTTGGACAAAAACGAAAATAAAATGACAAAACATTTGCTCAAAGTGGGGCATGCGTTGAAAAATACGGACTTACATGAAAAAGTTATGGGTCAAAACATTTATTGTGAAAATTGATGAAATTTTAAGACGAATTGCAAAACACAGATTTAATTTTGACGATTTACTGCCGAGATTACGCACTTCTGACATTTCCAATGAAGCGAACTCGTGGATTTCGCCCAGCACGTTGAACTTTATTTGCCGTGCTTTTTCTCAGCTCGAATGCACGCACGAGCAATAATTGCCGAGTGATAATCGTAAAATTTCACCGGGTGCGCGACTGCCTCTAAAATCGCTCGTATGTTATCTCCGACGTGATCATCCTCCCGCCTCGAATAAAACGAACAATTTTCCATTCTCCTCTGCAGCGCGTTAAACCGCCTCGTTTTTTCTCGTTATCAAAACTAGCCCGGCGATAACTGCCGGTGTGCAATGGCAATTAAAGTTGGATAGCAGACTGTGTTTCTCCTGGTCGTTTTAGCGTTTACTCGTTCGTTAGTTATTGGTTGAAAATTGGACGTAATTTTTCTGATAACGAGAGGAAAAAAAAGAACAATGTTGGAAAGAAACTGGTTGGATCAAATCGGTATTACGTTTTTCGCCCAAAGATAGGCTCAATGGTAGATTGGACGCAAAGAATTGTTTGGGTTTGGGGAAAATCGGTTGTCCGGTTTTCCAATTTCGGGGTTGGACGTAAAGGATTGTTTGGGTTTGTTCGGGTTCGGGAAAAATTGGCTGTCCGGTTGTCCGATTTCGACGTTAGACATTTGGGTTTGTTCGAATTCGAGAAAAATTAGCTATCTGGTTGTCCGGTTTCCCGGTTTCGACGTTGAACGCAATGGATCGTTTGGGTCTGTTCGGTTTCGGGTAAAATCGGTAGTCCGATTGTCCGGTTTCGACGTTGGACGAAAATTATTGTTTGGGTTTGTTTGGGTTCGGGAAAAATCGGTTGTCCAATTTCAGCCGATTATTACGATCCGTTGCTTCGTAACGAAGGGTACTTTTTCCCTCAAACACGAAGGGTTGGAATTTATCATCGCGGTGGGGTCGCGCGCAACCCCTTTTATCGCGCGTAAATCGCTCATCGTTCGACGGCTCCGCCAACGAGGACCCGGCTGGCGATAACGGTGTAGATCGGTTCTAAAGTCGCGGGAGGAGGAGCAGGAGGGAGGGGGGGGGGAGATTTTGTAGCTGCCGTGCCGCGTTCGCGTGACCGAGACGAGTGGTCATAGGTCAGTTAAGGGGGATGACGACACGTCCCGACAAGTTTATATTCAATACGCTCATTGGCACAAAAAGATTCTCGATGCTCCCAATCTCCCGTTTTTCCGCTCGAAAGCCACCCCCGCGTGTCAGCAATTCGTGCCCCTATATACGCAATCTCTCACCTCGATCTGGCTGATTATATTGTACGATCTTTTTTTCTTCCGTGCCAGTTGTATTTGACACCTGTACGTTCATTTCTGTTTTAATAGATTGCCGAGTTTTTTTTTCTTTTTACGGAATCAATAGAGTAGAGAATAAAGGGGATGGGAGTACAGTATCGAATAAAACAGAAATAAATACGAAAGAGAAATATAAAAAATTAAATAATAATAGCGGTAAAACAACCACAACTATAATAGTCATTAAGTTATAATAGTATTAATAAGCATCACAACAATACTTAACAGTTAACATAATTAAAACAATTTAACATAACTTTTAAAAAAGTTAATGATAGAACTCTGCGAAAAAACACCAATATTTTCTGTCCGGAATATCGAATTCCAAGAAGTCTCTTTGAAAACGTAAATTCCGCTTAATCGATGGTAAAAAATAATGATTAAATATTAATAATTTAAACAATGATAATTATTCTTAAATATTAAAAATACTTTTCAATGTAAAAGGGACTTCATCGCAACGTGAAATATAGACCGAACATTATTTCACCATTAAACCAAGCTCGTTATTACTTTCATTAATTTACTTTTTTTTTCGAGGCCAAATCGCGCTTCGCCTTAATTGGAAGAAGTACTGATCCGTAGATCAGCCGTGTTAAAGTTTGGGAGATGAAAATGATAAGCGAAATACGAGATTTATCTAGTAGGAAAAAAGCGAGCTACCGTGTGCACCGAAGCATTCGCTCCGTTAATGTGATTGATGGGAATCGACCGTTGCTCACAGCTGGGGTGACTTTCGAGTACATATCCCTGTATAGAGGTAGGAAAATGCAGAATTGAGTCTGGCAAAAATCGGGATTCCTTTTTTTTCCCGGGGACAAAGGCGAAAAAGCTCTTTCTACCTCCCTCTCTGGTCGAGGATTTCCTGCCGCTTGTACGGATAGCATCGGGAGAAAAAAAAGGGAGTTGCGGGAAAATTGTGGAATGGTTTCCCTGTTTCGAGCACGTGGGTCGATCGAGGGTCGACGCAAGGAAAAAACCTCTTGCCTATCGCTCTCCGCGGGGCCGCGACTAATGGGGGGAAAGCACGTTAAAAAATTGTATACATATATATAAAAATTGATATATATGAGGCATTCCATGCTGATTCGACCTGGGTGTGACCCATCACCTCTCCGATTTAACCCCTGATTTTTGATATCATTGTACTATCTCTGAAAGGCACTCGAGATTATTTTCAGATTTTTTTTGAACGTTTTGACTTCACAATATTTTTTATAAACAAAAAATTAACGGTCAGAATTAAAAAACGAAAAAAAAATTCACAAAAATCCGGTATCAGGTATCAAACACTGTGTAGGTTGAGAAAAAGTGAGCGCGCGTTTCGTTTCGTAAACAATGCGCTTTTCTGCAAAAAAAAAAAATAAAAGAACAATTTTTTAAAAAATAGAATGAACAGCCAACAGAAATTCTAAACACAGAAATTCTAAAAAAATATGAAAATATTCTGATCGATTCTACATGATGTCACTTCTGTTTCTTCCTCTTTAACTTTTTCTCATGTTTCTCGTATTTTAATTTCTTTTTTTTTTTTTAAATCTTACCGATTTTTAACTTTGGGCGTTAATTTTTGGTTTTTAAAAAATATTGTGAAGTCAAATCGTTCCGAAAAAAAACTGAAAAAATTCTCGAGTGCCTTTCATCGATAATACAATAACATAAAAAATCACGGATCAAATCGGAGCCGTAACGGGTCATACTCAGGTCGAATCGGCATGGAGTGCCCCATATATATATATACATATATTGGAGAAGGAGACGGAAGGTTGGAAACGAAAATAAAAAACCGGAAGAAACGTTCGCCGCACACGTTTTTTCGAGCGAGACGGACGACTTTCGAATAAATCTTTGCTGAAAAATTTGGAACTTCATGATTACCTCCTACATCCAGCTCTTTTTCTCTCTCCCCTTCTCTCTTACCATCACGCTTTTTTAAGTTAATTTTTATGGGGCGAAAAAGAGGCCTACGTATTAAGGGGGCACATCCGAGTAGTCGGTGGAAGACCGAGGTGAATTTCGAACGCCATTAATTAAAAAATTATTTGTCCGATTTTATGAGAGTTTACAGTCGGTTCATTCGAAACGAAAATTTCGTAGAGATCATTGTAAAAGAAAAGATTTTTTTCTGAAAATGACACCTCGTTGAAATTCACCGTTATTATTCAACCTAAATTTTTATTCTCAAAAATTTGTGATAATTATTTGTTTTTTACTCATTTTTAATTCAGAGATAATGAGCGAAAGATTTTAAAAGTCGGATACAGAATAACAAGTACAGAATAATGTTTTTGTTAAAAATTTCGAGTGAAAGGGATTTGAATAAAAAAACGAACTAAAATGAATTTTGAGGGATGATTTCTAGGAAAAAAAAAATGTATTTCCCCACAATGTGAGACGACCAATTTTTTTGTAACTCAGTCGTTCCCCCTTAAAGCAATCTAACTCACCTCCGTACTCACCTCTTATCTTCTTTCTTCTTCTTCTTCTTTTTTTTTGCAAATCTCGCTCTTTCGCTCCCGACGTCTCGGCGTAGTTCGCGCGCTAATCCACCCTCGCACGTACCGCTTCCACCCCTCTAGTTTATTCTTTGCGCCTACTCGGATATGCGTAATGGGAATATTAATGGAGCGTGCGGCGTACTAAAGGACTATTTGTAGGGAGGCGAAGGGTGTCCGCCTTGTTCATAGTCGTAATCTCTCTCTTTCTCTCATCTCATTCGCCCTCCCAATTCCTTGCTTTGCCTCTCTTACGTGTCGTTTTCTCTTCTGTCTATTCCAATGCCCGAATGGCTGGCTGTACGGCTCCAGCCGAAAATAAAGCGAGCTCCCTTTAGTCCGCACGCTGAAATTAAAGGTGTCCGCCGCCAACGCGAATATTCCGATGAAACCGCATTCCTTTGAAATATTTGCCAAAATCGTCGAAACAAATAAATAAATGCAAAAATTTACGATCGAAATTTGTTATACATCACAAATTTCTATCGTAAATTTTTGCATGTATTTATGCATTTGCATTTTTGTAAATTTGTAAAAAACTCAAAGAAATAAATAAATGCAAAAATTTATTTGTTTGGATTTTTTACAAATTTAGAAAACTCCAAATTTGTAAATTTGGAGTTTTTTTTTAAATAGCTGCTATCATTGTCTCTATTATAATCATCATTCTCTAAATTATTTTTATGATTATTTTATATTAATTATTATTATTATTATTTTTGTATCATAATAATAATAACAATGACTAATTATTAATTGTGATGTTATTAACTGTATTAACATCACAATCGCAATAATAACAAAAATAATTATTATTATTGCAACGATAAATAAATCCTCATAGTATCAATCTTTGTAGCTCGATGGGCCTGAAATTTACATCGCGAATTTAACAAAACTTGTTTCTTTAATATTTTAAGTTCCCCATTTCCAGTGATATACAAGAAATGTTTTTTTCAAACACGAATTCTAAATTGATGGGGTTTTTAGTAAGGAATTTTTCAAAAACAAAACGAGAAAATGGAAAACAAATATTCCCGATTATTTCGATCTCATTATATCTTGCGTTTTTATTTCCCTCGAGTTCGCCTCCAACCAGAAACTTCGAAAATCATTTTGTGTAGTATAGGGATACTAGAAACGAAGATTTTTCATTGCATTTGAGGGCTGTAAAGTTACATTTCTCATTTAGCTCGTTTGATAAAGACCCAATGCGTCTCTGATCATTGAAAAGATGATCCATGACCAGCTCAATTCAATTCAAATTGGGTTGTCATTTCAGCTACCAATGCCCTTTCCTGTACCCATCAAGGTTTCCTTAAAGATATAAATTTCACCGTCACTTTCACCAACCGTAACGACAATGCGACGAAACGTTCGACCAGGCTCAATCCAACGATTCGTTCAGTCAATCCTTACGTCGTCCTTCTATCAAGCAGGCTTTCGTTCGCGTCCTCCTCATTCAGGCAAAATAGAGATCCGCGAAACAAAACGGTTTGGTCGAGGTAGTCGACATTGAGTAAGTTCTCGTATGCCTGAAGACTCCGAACGAGCCGAGAGGTCGACAGCGATGATTTATAGGCCGAGCCCATTTAGCCTCCCCAGCGTTATCCTCGACGTTGATTGGCAAGGAGGGAATCTCGGACTCGAAAAAGGATTCTCCAGGAGATGTGGGATTAGAACACTGCCTGATTATCCATCACCAGACCCGGAGAAACTGGAATGTGTCGAATCGCTGGCAAACAAAAGCCCCCCCCCCTCCCTTATACTCAAATGGCAACTGGCGTTGAATCCTTTGGATAACGCCTAGCCCCATTCTCCGCTTCGTAAGAAATGGAAGAACGGAATAAATTGAAAAAAAAAACAAACAAAAACTTTTCTTTTTTATGAAGAGAAAACGTTTGAAAGGCAAGGACTTTCCAGCCGTTTGAAAGACTCGGACATCTTTTTTTATCTTCCCGTTCCCACTGTTCGCATTGGCGTAACCACGGGGAAGAAAAAAATGTGGGCTTCTCCCCAGACAAAAATCGGTACATAATCGGACAAAAATGCTCGAACGGTTCAGAGTTGTTGAAGTCAAAGAATTTATTATACATTCAAGGATGGGTTTTAAAGACAGTTGCCGGAAATAGCTTCAAGCTCGTAAATTCTAGTTTTCCGAACGCATGAATTAAACGCCGGACAGTTGAAGATTTTTAATTGTATATATTAAAATGTTGAATAATAGCAAATTGTACCAGTTTTCGGACACCGATTAATGTTTGTCCCCGTGTTCGGACACATTCGTGTCCCAATGTTTGGACGTGTTATTATTGTTATTTATTTATTTCGCTACTTTTCATGTATATTGCTAATATAGCGAAACATTCCAACTAATGTCCGAACGGTGGGACTCGTTAGAGCATTGGTACCGTTAACTTGATTTGCCCAGATGAAACCCAATACAAAATTCATACAGAATAAATAAAATATCTAGTTATTAAATGATATAACCATAAATTTGATGGAAATGAATATATTTATTTAACATAAATAATTGTAAAACTAGGAAATATTTCATAATACGAAATATTTAGTTAATAAATATTTCGTTAATACGAAATTATTTACATTTATACAGAATAATAAAAATATCTAGTTATTAAATGATATAACCATAAATTTGATGTAAATGAATATTTTTATTAGATATAAATAATTGTAAAAATAGAATTCACTAGGAAATATTTGAAAATACGAAAAATGTAGTCGAAACAAATAAACAAAAAATCAAATAGACCCATTTTATCAATATCAATTTTTTTCTCAGTGTATGTGGTAAGTTTCATGATGAAGTGGCTGTGCAACGACTATTATAGGCTAAAATCTTGGCGTTGTTTTACGACTCTTCAGCATTGAAAAGTACAGAAATGGAAGAAACGGGAAGAAAGGGAAACGCTCCGAAGAGAAGGAATCTCGCCCGAACGAGATAGAAATAGAGTTTCAAAGCGGAAGAAGTTAAACGAGTGTAATAATCGCTTGATCTATGGTGTCAGAAGTGTATTATAACAGCGATGCAGTAATACCTATCTTCTTTTATTCAAAGCGTGTGTGTTACGTTATGCAATCACGCACGTACCGGACTACGTGGCAGAACTAAGATCTCGGGGAAAAAGCGTTAGGTGGTTGGTAACGTTGCAACCGTAAATGCAGAACTCGAACAGGGCACGAGTTTTCACAATAATCGGGTTTGATAGTATTTGAACTCGGGTATAGTTATCTCGCGATATATATTTGCCCACTGTGTGTACAGTAATGTCACATAGGCGTGAATAATGCGAGCTATTTCTGGCTCTTCCTCTCTCTTTCTCTCTCTCGCTCTTTCGTTTATATAATTATATCTATATAAATATATATATATATAGCTTTCAAAATAGCCCTCTTTCCCTCGTCTTCCCTGTTTAATGTAAAGGAATCCCTAACAGAAAGTAAATAAACTTACTTTATATATATATATATAAAGTTAGTTTACTTACTTTATTTTTGTTTACCTTTTATTATTTCTTATTCGTATTATTAGAGATTCCCTTGCATTAAACAGGGAAGACGAGAGAAAAAAAGGACTGTGTGAAAACTTCTCGGCTCGATCGAGAAAACATAAATATATTTTTATTTTTCTGCGTGCTCTTCTCTAATCTCAATGCCTTCGTTTCATGGTCATGGTTCTCAAGGTTTCGACCAGGGCATAAATAAATCATTATCATCATCATTATCATAATTTCCACACAAAATATATAAATCATTATCATCATTACACCCGCATCCAAAAACATTCTGATGCAACGTGTACAATGATGTAATTTACATTATTGAATTCAAATGTAAATGAATCTTCTCTTAATTGCCTCAATGCAATTAAGAGAAGATCCCTTTTTCTAACTAAATATATTTTCAATTATTGTTCGAATGGAAACGATAACAAATTTTTCGTATTTTTCCTTTGTCAATTTACTTCGGCGAAAAATCAGGTAAACTGGTTTCTTTTGTAAAAAAAAAGAAAATTTATCATAATAAAAGTAGAAATAATGGAAAATGACTTTCATTGCATTCGAACGTTGCAAACATCAATATCATCATGTGCACTCTGCATACAAGAAAAGTTGAATAATTCGAGTTACTTCTACGAATTCCTTCATGAACCCCGATAAAATCAATTAGTCCAAGAAAAAAAAAGGAAAGAAGAAAAAATTATACCGCGGGACGTAATATTTATTTCCTCGTGAGATCCACCGTTTGGAAGACTTTTTACCGTCTTGGCTGGAGGCGAGTTTCTCGGACGGAAGAACGGAGAAAGAGGAGAGAGCGAGGGAGTGGGAAAAGGGGGGGGGGGGGCGATAGGCGAACAAACACGAGGGCTCGAATTCTCGATTCACTTTTATCACGAATCGTGAGCGCATCGCGGAGACAAAAGTTGGCCCTCTGGCTCTTCGTGTAATCTTGATCCGGTGGAACTTTCAGGTCGGTGATCTTCCGTCCTCGCGATCCCCTTACCCCGTCCCTCGATTATTCTGCGTTTGTAAATGTCTGTACGGAAAATTGGAACTTTTGGGGTATTTCGAGGACAGTTCGAAATAGATAATTTTTTCCATAGTACTTCCCGTAGTCAAAGTTACGAAACTTTTTCTACCTCGTTTTTGGACATTTATCAAAGTATGAACGTTTAGAAAAAAATGTGTCCCCAAAGAACCGAATGAGCCATCGTCGTCAGGTTGACGTTTTTTATTTTTATTTTTACTACGACGAAGTTTATTGTCGAAAGCACCAAATGGCATTTTATTTCTCCGATGATCTTTTGGTGGATCAAGATAGGATAGGAATGAAGGATTTCCAGGAATTCTAATCCTCGATCTATGAGAGGCTTACAAAATATTGGACATAAAAGACAAATCATTGCCTCCGGTGTAATCTTTAACGCCATTTTGTTTTGATGAAAAAAAAACCGTATTTTCGTATCTTTGGAATAATGCTTTCACTTGAAAATATTTTTAATGATGACTCATAGCTAGGATCGATTAAGGCAAAATTGAATCAACTAGAGTTAGTGATTTTCCATTCAACGAAGCTTTATTTAAATCGATTACATTTTTCGATGAGATTGAAGTTTGCAACGTTGCGACGTGAAGAAAATTATTATATTTTAATATCTTTATTTTTTTTCTCACTAAAATCGTAAATAGAATATCGCAATAATTATATAAATCTTCATTTTCATAACCTATTCAAATCTGAAATACAAATATTTCGCCAAATATTGGATCTCGGAAAATAAAAAAATTGAGAAAAGAAATTTCATTGGGTCGCAAAGCTGCGAACTTCGGCTCCATATTTTTCGTTTGTATTTGCTTCATAACAAAATAGTATTATTAAATGAAAGCAATGAAACTTCCATGCCAGTTTTCTTCAAATTTCAGCTCCCTATTGCTGTTCGAAGTACCGAAAAAAAAGGTGCCCTTACGAAGGACAACCTACTCTTTCCACACGTGTATCAGTGCCCAAGCGTATGATCACGTATAGACGTATCGGAGCCGGAGAATTATACGCGTCTAGCGAAACTCGTAGTTCCGCCAAACATGCAGCTATACATATCGATTTTCGTGGTGTGGTTTCCATCAGGAGTGTGCCAGCTTGCACCGCGTGACTCCAATCCCTCTGACTCCCCGTTCGTTCTCACCAGCCACCCTAAATCTCATCCCTCATCCCGTATACCCAACTCTTCCCTCATACGTTTCTCCCCAGACGATATCTGCGAAATAATAAAAAGGTCCATGAAGTATTCCTCTTTGCTTCGACTTTTTGCTGGAAGGTAGCGAGCGGGGAGAGTGGGTGAAGGATGAATTTTCATTTTTTCCCATCAACCGTGAAATCTTGTCGTCGAGCTCATCCGGGTCGGTCTCTCGTCTTCTCGAGAGAATCTCGAGTTGCGGAAGGGCCGAAAGAAGCCCCCGAGGGTTCACTCGGCTTTTCCCGTTGGTTGGTCTCTCAACTCCCTCGGGGAGCAACACGAATCCACCCCCCTCCCCCCCGCACCCTTACCGTTTCCGATTGGCAATGTCTGACCCTGTAATTAGGTTTGCGCTGTCAGTAATGCCATTACCACCGTAAGCATGCAATTTCCCCTCCCTCGCCCTTCGCCCTCGAGACGAGAGCTGGAGGCTCTGTATACGACCCTGCTATCCTCATTCTCCGAGCGCTGTATCTCTCTCCTTTCGGAGGCCCCCAAACTTTCTCAACCAACAAGAAGCCGCAAGAATAAAAAAAAAAAAAAAAAAACGATCTCTGAGATTTCTGCAATTTGAGACGAATCTTTCGTCGCTATCAAATGTGCAAACAGCACCTTGAAACCTTTTTCGCTGAAGACGTGTTGGGGATCGATGCGACCTAACAAATTATTCGAAAACCCTTTCTCTCCCAGACGCTTGAGTTTCTTCGTAAAAAAAACCGAACATCAGGGTCTGTGGAATTTATAGAGGTAGATTCTGGTAGTGTTACTTCGGGTTCAGTACTATTCATTTTTTGAAAACTTCCGGCCACGAATTTTAGTATTTTTTTTTTGCTTTTTTTTGGTTTTTTTAAATATTTGTTTTCGCCATTTTTTGGCCGAACGGTTTTTGGCCTTTTTTCAATCCGATTACGATTTATTTTTTATTGTGAAGTTTGATAAAGAGAAAAAGATTTTTTTTTTGTCGTAGGTCAATTATTTTTGTCGTAATTTGAATCTCATTAGAAATCTGCAATTCAAAACCACAGAAAATCATGTGGAGGATGAAAAATACAAAAAATGAATAATAGAAATTCCGGCTGTATATTTGATATTTTGTTTCGCTTTGGTTTTGGTTACAGCGGCGTGGCAATATCATGCGGTGACTGCAGTAGTAGTGGAACGAGTGACATAACGGAGCCAGGCTCGCCCTGCAGTACAAGCAGCGACGAGGGTTTGGCGATAGGCGGCGCGGCACCAAGCCCTTTGCCGACTTCGCTCAAGCTGGCGCCAACGACGCCACCCACGCACAGTGGGACCAGGCCCCAGTGGCCCTGGACCCCGCCTCTCGCAGCGACCGCTTGCTCGACGTATAAGAGGCTTAAGGTGGAACCGGAAGCTGGCACGTTGCCGAAAGCCGGTGCCGCCGATCCGACGGCACGCTGCGATGCTGCCGCTGGATTGAAGCAGCAATCTACCCAATCCGGCAAGATTCATCACAACCATCATCATCAACACGAAACCCAGGGAAAAATAACCAAGTATTTCAAAGCCCAAATCAAGCCGCAGCAACCGAAGGTACGACCTTCTTTTTACCTATGACTCTTTCATTGATCTTTACATTTTCAATTGTATAGAAAAAAAAGCAAACATTTTATCGAATATCTAATTCGCGAAAGGTGGAAACGTAAAATTTGGTGATAATTTTGATAAGGGGTAAGGGATTTGGGAATTTGCATTTTTAAAGCATAAAATAGAGGTTGTATGAAAATCCGTCATTTTAAAAAATACCCGGAAATTCTTGAAATCGGTATTTTCCTTATCAATTTTGAATCACGGTTTACAGGGTTTTTTCTGTTTGGAAAATCAATCTTTAAAGTACTCAAATTGTAAATGCAATTTTGTATTTTAAATTCCATTATTTTTTCAAGTAAAAGATAAGCGTTGAATTCGCTATTCAGCCTATTGGGTTTGGATGAACGACTAGGCTTTTCAAATCACAATTCATTATTTTATTTAATCATTATTCATCATCAATAATTTATTTTCGAATAGCCAACTCACATTAAGTTATTTGTCCGAACGTACAGCTGAAGAAGAGTTCGACGGAAATGTCGTTGCTGGTAGCGAAGAATTCGCCGGAATTTCGTCGTCCGCCAAGCGTACAGAGGAACAAAGTCGGGCTAGCGAAGTATCTCGGTGTTGTTTTACCGAACAATCGAACGAGTCACGATCGGGAGGTTAGAACGATGACGATATCACCACCCCCGAAGAAACAATCGATCGTTTCGCCCCGAAACGTTGCCTCCAAAATGGAGAAGAAAATGTGTTCCAAGGTGCTCTCCGTGATGCCACTGCCAAGCGACGTCTTGTCGAGTATGCCAGGCTGCAAAATATCGTCGTTGCGATTGATCGGTGAAGCGAGTCCAAAACCGAGCGGGGTTTCACCACCAACGACACCGACCTCCGCGCTGATGGGCGAACCCGTAGAGATTGACTTCAGCGATGTGTCACCAGCAAAGCCAACCGTCAATGAAAACAACAATCTGACCAACGGATGCGGGAATTTGCGCCAGGTCAGCGTCAATCTTCAGGAACATCCTTTGACGAGGCTCTCCTCTTCGAGTTTGCTCGACGTTAGGGAAAGAAAGAACGAGGAGGGAACGACCGAGAGAGCCGAGGACGACGACGAGGACGAGGAAGAAGAGGACGACTCGAGAAGCGGACAATCCAAGGCTCCCAGCTCCCCCATTCTATCCGCACCAACCACCATAAGATTTCCCGCGAGGGCACCCGAGAAAAAGGGACCACGGGGCACCGACAGTGGCATATGCCAGTGGGACAAGTGCGAGGCGAGATTCGAGTGCAGCGGCGCGTTGCTCGAACACCTGCAGGTGAGACGACGTCACGCGCTCACCACCGAACGACCATCTCGTATCACCTTCGAGTTTGCCTCGTTCGAACGCGACAACCATACACTTTTTTTTCTGCCAGTATACTATGGCTAAGATGTCGCAATGCTTAGTGATAAATTCTTGAATTTTTCAACAGTTCTACAAATTTTAATATATTTTAGAAATATATTAGACAGTGCTAGAAAATTCGGTATTTTTAGGATGATTTCGAGAAATGTATTAGAAAATTTTAGATAATTCGGAATTTTTGGGGTGTTTTCTAGGATGGGATATAGAATTCTCATTCAAAAGGCCTGCGGTTGTAAAACTCTACACTTTGAATACTGCAGAACCGCTCGAATTTTTATTTAGGAAGTCGAGAATTATGTATTTTTCGGATTTCCAAATACTTCGAATTTTTTGGAATTCTTATTCAGAGATAGATTATATTTCGGGATTTGTTTGTTCCTTATTGATATTTCACGTTTTTTCGTTCATATCATAATTCTAGTTTTTTATACGAGGGAAGAAAATGATTGCAGTATTTTTCTGACGAGTATTTGTGAGGAAGAACTCGAGCAATTTAAAAGCAATAAATTTTATGCTTTCCAATGTTTCAAATTTCAATTCCATGAAAAGTAGCGGGCTGAAGGAGCCATTAAGCTGCGAGCACGTTTAGAAGGAACATAAAATAAGATAAAGCTTGTGTACGTCGGAGGGTTGGTCGTACTTTGTACACTGGCATACCAAAACAGGCCTGTGAAATTTATCGATCGTAAAAGCCTTCAACATCTAATAAAAATAATCATGCACCGCGGAATTGGAAGCCGCATCGATGTTGCTTATCGCTGTGTTTTAATATTCAAAAGAAAAGTAGAAAACTAATCGTGCAATTCCGTGAGTATCGGTAAGCTGATTACGGGTTTATCGTTAGTTCATTCTCATTCACAATCAGCGTCTCTCTAGAAGTAAAAGTACCGTAAAATTTATGAAAACTGAAACGTCCCTACAAGTTACGAAAAACGTTTAAATTCTAGATTCCTTTATTCAGATATTATAGAAATTTTCCAAATGTCTAGAATCCTTGTTCAGAAATTCTCAAATGACAGTCAAAAAAAAATACGAACCAATATCTATACAAAATTCTAGGGAAATTCTCAACAATCCAGAAATTTTAGAAATACACAACTCTCGAATTACAGTTAAGAATACTATAAACTCCTAGAGAACTATTATTTTGAACTTCTAGAATTATATATTTCTAGAATTTCCGATCAAGTTTGTATTTTTTCAATTTACTGCCCAAAACAATAAATTCGTTGCCTTGAAATGCTGCAAATTTCAAGCTCAATTTCATTCTCTCGACATATACTATTGGAAGTTTTTTAAAATGTGATTCTCGCTTAAACGAATTTTTTTATATTTTTTTCAGGCGGCCCACATCAACACGCAACAGGGTGGTGACAACTTCGTCTGTCATTGGCAAGGGTGCAAAGTTCAAGGGAGAACTTCGTGCTCGCGGCGATGGCTCGAGAGGCACGTTCTGTCACACGGTGGCAACAAACCGTTCAGATGCATCGTGGATGGATGCGGCAGTAGATTTAGCTCACAGGTACACCGAGCCTCGATACACCGCGATCTCACGCAAAAATTTATTTTCAATTGAGAATCTCGATTAACCACGTCGCGTCACGTGGTGACTCGACGGATCGTTGGGTGTTTCTATGCAATTGGCGCGATGTCCAGATAAATTATTCAGTCGTTGAGTCGTTATTGTAGTTATTGTCAAATCTGTGGTTTAGAACAAAGTCAATGACGAAGAAGTAACTTCATGCTTATCACGAAGTTCCATCCACGTTTTTTTATTTACTTTCGATCTTTTTCGAAAAGTATTTGATATCCAAAATCTACCGAAAATATCGGTGGGGCGTTATTTCCAAGAGCATTTTAAGACGGACTCATGATCCCAGATGATTTTTGAATTCTTCAACACTTTCTCCGTAATTGTTTGAAACTCCAATTAAACCGAAAATATCGATAGGGAATTATTTCCGAAAGGATTTTAAGATGGACTCACGATTCCAGAAAATTTTGGAATTCTTCAAGATTTACTCCGAAATTGTTTGACACTCCAAAATCTACCGAAACATATCGGTAGGGAATTATTCCCAAAAGCATTTTAAGATCGTCTCACGATTCCAGATAATTTTTGAATCCTCCAAAATTTTCTCCGAAATTGTTCGAAACTCCAAATACATCGAAAATATTTGTAGGGAATTATTTCCAAAAGCATGTTAAGATGGACTCAGGATTCCAGTTGTTGGAATTCTCAAAAAGTCTTCCCAAAAAAATACGTTTTTCGTATGGGGAATTTCCTTTCTGATTGTCCGCTCGTTTACCTTCTCCCTATTGCCATCGCACATGACCAAATTGTCTAATTACTATGATTCTCCCACATCGATGGATCGTCCTGATGGCGTTCCAAACGAACCCGATGAACCCTTCGTTTTTTCCCGTATCTTTTCCACGTTTGAATCGATTGATCGACATTCCGGTATAGTATTTTACGTTTGCCGACGACCGATAAATATGACTACTCACCGGTAATCTGAGTCCCGGTAATGAGCCAAAAGGTTAACCGTGACGATTTTTTGTGCACCACGTGGACAAAAATCCAATATCGTTTCTCGGCCTGAAAAGAAAAATGTAACAGGACGTCAAGGGATTTGCAAACACGTGTGTCTCTTGTCTTTATTATTATACGGTGTCAATTTTTTCTGTATCACGATCGATGTTCAGTTTTTATTTATTTTTTTTTTTTCGTCTATGGTAACATCAGCGACAATTTAAAAATAAACTACAAACGAGATCAACATAACACAAAAATTGGCACCAGGTTGATAGATAATCGGTGATGACGTAGCGATTTATGAGAGGGTGGCTGGCGGAGTTTAGGCATATGTGAACAGCTGAGGGCATGTTCCTATGACAGATGGTATCCGTCGCCTTCAATTATTGGCCTTTAACTTTACGGAATCCAAATTTTTTAAAAAAATATGATAATCGGACACAATAATAATATATAGTGGCAAATCCATAGGAACGCAAATACCTTGGTCCTGTATATGAAGGTCCACTGGACATTCTCTCATCGGAAGATGCCCGGAATCATAAACCTAATCTGACCGATTCATTAATTTTCAGACCGCGTTGGAGAGACACGTGAACAATCACTTCAATCAGCCGGAAACGAGCAGCAGCAGCAGCAGACGGAGTTGCGAGAGTGGCGGCAAACTTGTCAGGAGAAATGGCAAAAAGCTGAGGTATCGAAGACAGCCATGGTCAGGTGAGGAATCCTTCATTTTATTGCTATATCATTTTTCCTATTATCTAATTAATCAATCAATCGTATTCAATTTGAGTTGATTCGAATGATCGTAATCCATTTTTGAACAGAATGTCAACTTTGTTGAACCGGACAATCGCAGAGATAAATTCATATAGAATTCGTTTCATTTCACTACGGTTTAAAACCATAAATAGTGCGAAAAATATAATATTTTCAGCGGTGCCATTTTGATCATAAATCACATAGTTCGTCGAAAGTAAAAGTTAAAACGAAACTTTGGTTTATCGAATTTGAACAGCGTTGATTCGAGAATCATTTGTCCGGACACTCAGTAACCACTAAAGATATTTATCCCCGGCGGCTTTCGAAGTTTTCAAAGCTTTTGGAATGTTTTCGGATCATAACCTCACTGAATGTCACATTCATCAAAACTTGCGCGGTAGCCTTATAACCTAAAATTCTATGGCGTATAAGATCGTAAGGTTACCACCGTCCAGCGCCAGTACTGTAGTGTTCGACGTCAGTAGCTAAAATTTGAATTTTCGTGATATAAAAACAATAAATAATTGTCTTTGGACTGATTTTTTTAAGAAAGTCCTTTTACCATACTGTTTTATTATGACGAAATCAGGATTATAGGAAGAAAAATCGTACTTTTCGTTTTTAACAGGAGAATTTGTAAATACTATCACACCACGGTGAATAACAACGAAAAATCGTCCGGATTTGCATATCGCTCTTGAAACGACTTTTCCACTTGCAAGATCCGTGGGACTACGCGAACCGAATGACAAATCGAATATCCGTTTTCTCATTTTTCTAACAGCGAGGTTCTTCGATTACATTGACACCGGAGTTATGGAAGGCCTGCAGCACCGATTGCTCGAACTGACGAAGACGCAAACTCAGGGCCGATTGGCCGAGACACCGGGAAACTCAATGGCCTTAACTAGTCAAGTGAGTACGAGAACTTTCATTCGAGAAAATTCCAACGAGACGAAGTCACTGAAGGAAAAAGTGTTCTCATTGCGAAGTAACTTTACTCGAAGGTTCCGATCAGATATATCACGAGCGAAATGATTACTGGTCACTGATTGGCAGAGTTTCAAAGTGACCCCATTTTCTAAAGTTTATCCTGAACTTGAAGTCCGCATCGTTCAGATGCGAACTTCAAGTTCACCGTTCTCATTTTTTTAAAATCGAAACGAAAGTTTTTTTACTATTTTTATTTAGCAATCTGTAACAAATGAAAAAGTTTGATCGAAGAAATAAAAAGATGACATCCCCCTACTCTCGAGCCCTGATCAAATATTCTAACTTGCAAATTTTCTTTGAATCGAAGGTTTTAGCAAGGAGGATAGAACTGGACGGGAAGGCGAAGGTGCTGCTGCGATGGTATCCCGAAGACATGTAAGAATTTCGCGTTAAGCACGGAGGGTGCTTTTTAATTTTAAACTTAAAAAAAAATGTGTCGTATAAAAAACGAAACTTGTCATTTTTAATGAAATTTTTTTATTTTCTGGTAATATCCAAACAAAAACCACGCATCCAGTTTTTTTCGTTTTTAGAGTCGAACGAAAGATCGACGCGTGAAATAGCAACAAAAAAAAAGCAAATTTTAGTGCATATAAGAATCGCTTTGCGTTATCTTCGACGCGTGTACAAACTCGGTAGATTCTAATTAAAAACGTGTTTGATGTTTACAGAACGCCGGACGAGTGGGTTTTGGAGTCGGAAGTACAAAACACGAAGCACATAAGGGTTCGGGAGGCGGCGATAAATTCGATCGACGGTCTCAATTTGGTCCTACATCCCGCGATAAACGGTGGTACGCCGCCCCAAACGAGAACGAAACAGCGCCGAAAACCGGTCAAGAATTCGTGATGGTGCGGTGAAAATATCGCGTTACGCTCGTATGACAAGGGAACGAGCAAATCCGAGCTAATGACCCGAGTACCCCCAACCGGAGTAAAACGTTTTACGGGCCTGACGTAAATACGAGAACGAACGAGAAAAACAACAGCAGAAAGAACAAAAAAACATGAAACCCAAACATAATCGAGGGAAAAGAGAAAAAGAAATTATCGCAGGAGGGAAATCAGCAAGGGTGTGTGAGTGCGTGCGTGAGAGAGGGAGAGAGGGATGGCGACAAAACTCTCGCTCCGTCACCACTCGAAGATCTCGAAGGAGTCCCACACGAAAATCCAAGATGGCCGCTGATGAGCGAGCATCGCAAGAGGAAAAAGACTAGCCAAGAAGCGGAGGGCGCCAATGAGCCAATCTAATGGAGACTGATCGGAATGTGGAGGAGCACCGACGCGAATCATAGAAATATCAAGAAAGAAGCTCCCGTCGTCGACGCGTCGCCCACCTTCGATATACTACTCGCAACACCCAGCAAGGTCTAAGGGGCTGTTTAGGATCGCGAATTATTGCGAATCAACCGCGCTAAATTGTATTCCTAATTTATGTAGCCTAATATCTGTTATACCTAAGCTGTATACACGAAGAGAGAACGATAGAAAGAAAAAAAAAGGGTAAAACACACACGAACGGACCTGTGCGGGTGTCCTTCTCCTTGTCTGTGATTCGACGAGGATCGTACGACCCGAAGATCCGACTTTCGGAAGAGTCCGACGAGACCTAAAATATTTAAAAATGGAAAAATAAAAAAAAGAAGAAATAGGAAAAAGAAAAAAAAGTGCCTCACCGTTGGATCGTAGAATTTGCTGAATTTGGCTTGACTCGATTACGGTGTAGCCTCGAACTTTCCGGTTCAGAGTTTACACTCGAACGATGGACGTTTTAAATTTCACGAACGAAGGACACCATCCCGAGAGAATGACAAAGAACGATTTGATTAGTATTGCGTATCGCTAATAATGATGGAACAAAAACAAAAGTTGAAAACAAACGAAGAAAAAAAAATAAAAATAAATGAAGAAGCAAGAGACAACGGTATCTCGAGCAGAGATCTACCGAAGTCCAGTTATACCTGTTAAGTGTTAGCTAACGATAATAAGCGAGATGAAGAAGAAAAAAAAAGAAGATTAAGAGGAAGAAAAATAATCACTCTGGTGGCCTTAGAAATCATTTAATATCTGAAACATCGGTCGAATCGACTCTTCCGGGTCTTGGCGGTCTTCGGGAGAAACGAACATAAAAAGAAAAAAAAATCATAAACCGAACAATATACCACACACGCTAACAACACACTCCAATCGATAGACACGAGGGCGAAAATGAAAGAGCTATACTTGGGTACCGCGCACAGCTTTGGCCTGATGATATTTTTCCTGGATGAGGTTGACAGTCTCGAAGCGGTGCGATTGGAAATATACAATCACCAAAAATACAAACAAAAACAAAAGTAACTAAACGACCTTTCATCAAATTTGTTTTCGAAATTTTTGCGCGATCTATTCTACAAAGTCAAAGTGCCTCGGATAGAGACGAGTAGAAAGAACAAATAACTACAGTGTGCTAGTTTATTTTTCCTACGTGACGTAATAATGGAAAAAGTAGAATGTACAAAATGTTCAATTTTTCTACTACAAAGTCACCATTGTTGACGACATCCGGATACACTCGCTCAGAACTCGTACGGCGATTGATTTTCGTTCGTTAAACTTTGTTTTTGTATTGTTTCTTTTTTCGTTTTCTTTTCTTCACTGACGATCCCATAAATTTCGGTATCAAACGTGAAAAGAATAATTATTATTTCCGTTACACATCGCGGGACGCAAACTCTTTCCTAAATGTTTCGTTGCCAATGAGCTGTTACCCTCAAAAGGGTTCAAATATAAGGGCTGTGTTACACACTCGTTTTTCTTTGGTTGAAAAAGGGAGGGGATAGGCATTGGGTCGAAGAAGCTTTTCTTCTGATTTTGTTGTACGGAAGAAAGCGATGGGTATATTTGGCAATGTCGTAGCCTGAAACGGAACATAAATAGGGATGGATTATTGTCGCTGGAGAACGTGTGACCGTATACCCCGAAATTTGCTTCGCGCCCGAAGGGACGAAGAAACACAACTGCAATTTCCACGTTCTTCGGACGCGTTGTACAGACACGTAACGATTAAGGCAAATTTTTATTTGTACATTGTAAAGAGAATGAGTGCTGAGAGACTTGAATTTTATCAGCCGCAGCGAATGCATGCGTGAGAATGAGAGACAGTGAGAGAGAGAGAGGATGAGTGTTGCTCGGATACTCGACGATTATGTCAGCGTCGAAGGTTCTAGTTGAATTTCAAGCGGAAGAGGTATAGGAAGATAAAAAAAATTAGCGGAAAGCCGACGAAAACATAAAACAGACATACACATACCAGCTAAGGAACACTGCCAATAACGTGTAATTGAGAGATCATCGTAGCCTCGTAAGTTGAAAAGATAACGATTTACTATTAATTAATTGTAACGAAAGAAAAAAAAACCAATCGTATAATCATCGTAGATTTTTAATTACATCGCGTCCGGATACTCGCAGACGATTTTGTATCGACTAAACGTCAACCGAAGGGGCAAAAATCGATCGCGATTTTCGCTCGAATTAAGTTTCTCGAATTTTTCGTGTTTTTATTTTTTCGTCTTTTAATTTTCATTTTTTTTTTACGCCAGGAAGATACGAGTCTTATCGAGTATTTCCGAATCGCTCGAGTCGGACACCGAACCCGCCGACACACGATGTGTAAATAGTTAGACAAATTATTATTATCGCTACGACGTAATTTCCACAACAAAATCTTGTTTCTTTTTTTTCCAACGTGTCATCACCGCTCCTCGGAGAGTCGATGTCTTCGCTCGTTCTTGTATAAATGATTTTAAAAAAAGGGACAAACGCGCACAACACGGGATCACAACTCGAAAGCCGAAAAACAAAAACAAAAAGAAAATCGTCGTATAAGATAAAGAAATAAGCACTCCTTTCGAGTAACGATCAAGTAGAGTAGTGTAATCGTAACAAAGAGAAACAAAAAACCGATTGACGACTCGTCACTGCCGAAAGAAAGCAAAAAAAAAAGAGAGAAACGAAAAAACTGCCGAATTTCTTCTTTTCGTACTTCGGATATAAAAAACGAGTGTTTTACTTTTTCTTTTTGTTTTCTACCACGTAGTTCTTAGTCGCACTGGCTCGACGTTCCCTTTTCATTTTGGGATTTTTTTTTTATTTCGCCTCCCTCTCGTGCTTTGTACAATCAACTCTCGCCACGCAATCGTCATTCTCATTCCACACGTTAGGCGCGAAACGAAAAAAACAAAGAAAACGAAACAAAACAAAAACGAACTTTCATACCGATCGATGAAATTTTAAGGTTGAAGGAATTCCGCGAGTTGCGACGGTGATATGAGAGAGATGAAAAGGAGAATAAAACTGCCAATCCTGATCTATCCGCGTGACGTTTTTCACGCGGTAGTTCGTAACGTTTCTCGTCGAAATTAAATCAACACTGCCAGTGTACGCGTAATGTCGTCGAATAGAAATTTACAAGCACAACGCGCGCGAGATTTAAAAAAAAAAGACAAAAAAATCCTTACGACGAAATTATGAGTTCTCTTCGGTAGATCCCGTTTGAAAACTTTTCTCGATAATCTCCGAGACAACTTTTTGGACTTTCGAATTAATCAAATTTCAAACTTCACATTTTCAATGAGTTTGGGGAAAAGTTCACATTGGAATAGATCGTAACGAACAGTTTAGGAATTAGAGATAAATTGAATACTTTAAATTTATTCGTAGACCGCTTCGTTCGTTATTACAAGTCCGGAAGTGAATTGTTCTTAGCCAGTAATGTAATATTCGTTTTTGTCTGGAAAGATTCCAGACAAAAACGAAATCATTATTAAAAAACAAAATATAGTATATTGAAAAAAGGCCTATTCTTTGGATCTGTTCGGAAAAATACTTTCTTTCCCGGAAAATAGAAACCTTTGAAAGAATTATTAAAAAACAAAAATTTATTTAAAAAAAACGCCTATTCTTTGAATTATTCGGAAAATTTCTTTCCCGGAAAAAAAATTTGGAAGAACTACTGAACAACAAAAAAACACATATTTTGAAAAAGGCCTATTCTTTGGATTATTGACAGCTATCGTCCTTCAGACTTGTAAAATTACTCAAATATCCGATTAAGAAAAAGAGTTGAAATAAACGTGATCTATCGAGGAACAACTCGGACGTTCGTTATTAAAAAAAATATATAAAACAAAACATAAACAATTTAATTTGTAGCATCAGATGTACAATGTGCATTGTCATTTGAAAGACGTAGGTGCCATACGAGTGTCCGCGTGTTTTCGTTCGCTAAAATTCACGATTGTTCATTGCTGAGTCGTTTTCTTATTCGCTCCTGGCTTCGTTCCGCGTGCGTTCAATTTGTTCTCGTGGCATGACGAAACGAAAGATCGATTGATCCTGCTCCGTGAAACTTCGTAACGAACGTAAAAAAAAAGAAAAAAAAAACGAAAACTTTCCAATCTCTGAAAAACGATGCTCGAAAGGAGCGCTCAAATTTCACGTTTTTTTTTTAATTCTTAGCTCGCGTAGACATTTTGCCAAGTGGGACCAAAATGTTGCTCAGACCTTCCGTTTACCTTATTATTTATTATTTGTAGCTTCACCGCCTCCCCCTCCCCCTCACCGCTGTCTCAGCGATTTTTCGGAGCAGGATCAAAGAGCTGCGTTCCGTTCAAGCTTGATCTCGATATTGCAGCAATGAGGGAGTGCAGGAGGAATGAGGAAAGAATTAAAAGCTGGTTTTCAATAATTCGATACGTACGTGGTAGACAGACTGAATATTCCGAGAGTAAGAAAACGTGTAATTTCTCGTAACGTGATTC
The DNA here is from genome assembly GCA_030523105.1 of Ophioninae sp. A BG-2022a. Taxonomy (NCBI): domain Eukaryota; kingdom Metazoa; phylum Arthropoda; class Insecta; order Hymenoptera; family Ichneumonidae; species Ophioninae sp. A BG-2022a. Next base: position 10,256 of record JAPYZI010000263.1, on the reverse strand, counting down.
GTCTCTCAATAACGTTAAGTTTCTACCGGTAAAAAGAGCAGGAAAAAAAGAGAAAAATAAAATAAAAAATTGCGAAGCTTATTGTGAATATTCGGGAAGATGTACGGACGTTCATCCCACCGGTGTGATCCCCTTCTTTCTATTTTTTTTAAGCTTCGTTATGCTGAACGTCTGATTTTTCTTTTTTTTTTCGAATTCGTAGACCTCGCGGATTTTAGTATATATTTTTTGGCTTCTCTGTACTTTTTCGATCCTTCGAAAACTGCGGGGCCTCCCGTTGATAAAATTTTCCTCTAGACTTAGGATTGCTCCAATGAAGGAGAATAATGACACGGACACGCGAGCGAAAACGAGAAGAAAAAAAAAAAATAAAACAAATTATTAAAATTCCTACGTAAAAATGAGGGTGCAAAAGTTTCGAGGACCGCGCCTCAACGACTGAATAGACGATGACAAAATTATTATTTTTTGTTTTTATTTTTTTTTTTTTCGTAGCTTCTAACGCGTTAGACACGACTAGAAGAGAACGCGCGTTTGCAAAGAGAAATTTCCACTTTGCTTTGTGACATTCTGTAGACTTTGTCGCGAGGAAAAAAAAACATTTTTTCATTTTTTTTTTTGTGTTTTGCTCCGGTTTTATTCGTTTACTCGTAATTCGATAAGGCGTATTTGATAAGCTTTTGTTTATTAGTGCTTCTCTCGGGAGGGAAGTTGGCGAATTACGCGGAACGATCCCAACGGAAATATTGGGAACGACTCTTCCTCATCACCTGTAAATTTCTTACTCTTCGTCACATACACACACAGACACACAAACATATACACAATTATTTTTTATTTCTTCGATTCGTTTAATTTAATTTTTTCACACTGAGGGGAAAAGATTTGTTTCACTCGCGTTTCCATGCGACCGCGCACACCTACCTGTACGACTTGCTCTTGTATGTTTGATAAGTGTACGTTGTGTAACATTATAGAATCGAAAATGCGATCCGCCGATTGTAGCGAATTACTTCGTAGATTAAGTATTGAGGAATACATTGGTTGGGACGTTTTTTTTTCTTTCGACTTGAAATCGTCGCTGTAATCACTGCCGGGATCGGGGACATCGTGGCGAGCGAATCGAGAGCGAATCGATCGAAATACCTAAAAAATAAAACAACGATTATAAAAAAAGAAAAAAAAAACATGTATATACGTACGTATCTGTGGACATTTGAAAAATCTCATTTACCTTATCTTTATCTAAGATTTTTACTTACGATTAGAAGAATAAAAAAAACATCTAGTTTTATTTTCAATTATTGATAAAATTTCAATCGAAACAATTCAAGAAATATACTTTCATTCGTTTATTATCATTATTGTTACAACGATTATCATAAATATTTTTTTTTTTCATTCTTAATTGTTGGACAATAAATCGGAAACGAACTTCTCTCGATAGGAAAATCGTTCGACTTTTCCAAACTCACCATCTATCAGGCCTACGTTTTCCACAACGTTGTTTTTTTTCTCAGTTAATTGATTAAAGTCTTTTTGTTTTTAATTAATAAGATTCGTTCTCGCAGAAAAACAATTCGCTGAATCGCTCGTAGCGGTGAATCTCGAGACCAAGTCCATCAAGAGGGAATCTTATACACTGAAAAAGGGAGAAAAATGCAAAAAGTATGACCATCACTGCCAACCCGGACAAGTACGATAATGTGCGTACTTGTTTCCGCAAATAATCCGCGTACGATTTTCCTCGATTTTGCGAAAAATATGTATACACATACGCATATATATATATATATATTAAGTAATATATATGTATATATGCGTACACATAATTTAACAAACAGCAACACATATATACTGTTTTCTGTGATTTTTCCAGAATTAATATTCGACGAGAGCGAGTTGAATGAGCGTGGAAAAAAAATAGCGTTCAATAAAATTGTATTAACTGATTTTCGAAAAGGGAGAGAGAGAGAGAGAGAGGAAAGAGAACAAGTACGAAAAAAAGAAAATTCATTTTCTGTACATAAAATAAATATTATCGCAACAACAAAAACCAAGAACCCTTCGAGTGTAATTGAACGGAACGTAATTCAGGAGATAAGAAAAAAAAAAATAAGACAAAATGAAAATAATAAAACATCGCGTGTTCGTATTTTTTCAGGAAACAATAATAAAAATCGACGCAAACTTGCAATGTTGAAAATCGTTTCTTTTGTACGGTTTAAACAAAAGAAGAGAAAATTCATACGTCGATCGACAATTTTCGGGTGACCCCAATATAAAAATTAATTCGATTCTATAGCATCATTTTCGTGCATTATCGCTCTACGATTTCATCTTTTTGTTTTTTTCATGTCGTTGGACAATTCATTCCGATAGCGGCGCTCGTTAAAACTTTTCTTCAAAGACCACTCCGTGATATCACAAATTCCTTTTGACTTTATCGGGATTACGAATCGACGTAAAAAAAAAAAATAGAATTTATCACATTTCCATCTTTGTTAAACCATTTGAACTAATCATTTGAAAAAAAAAAATACGTATTCCGCAATAATGTTCGTCGATTGAAAATCCAAATATGAAAATTCGCACAAAAACGTGAATTTTCCTCGTAAAATAGGCAAAATTTCGTTGTGGGGAAAAAAACAACAGAAATTCAAAAAAAAAAGGGGAGACACGAGAAAAATTAAAAAAAAAAAAGAAATAAGAAACATACAAAACTGAAACATTGCAAATTTGCATCGGCGAAAAAGAAACTCGAGGCTGGAGATATTTTTTTCCCATTCGAAAAAAAAAGAAAACAAAAAGTCGAACTCTATTTTTCGAGAGCTCGTTCATGCTCCAACGAGAATTCTGTAAATAATTAGTTTAACGCGTGAGGTATTAATATCGTCTGTAACACACCCGTGGAGTTGCACCGTATTCTCTTCTTTTGCAAATATGTGTACAGATATATAAGAAATATATTTGTATGTATATAATATACGAGAAAGAAAAAAAAGGTGTTCGCATTTATAAAAAATTGTACGTAGATGATGACGAGACGATGGAATGTCAGGTGGAGATAAGGATTTTCTGTGCGATAACGAGAGAGAGAGAGAGAGAGAGAGAGGGAGCGGCTAGAAATAGAGAGAGAGAGAGAGAGAGAGAGAGATAGAGAGATACGAAAAGAGAGCGATAATAATAAAAGCGCGAGAAAAGCTCTCGGGTATTCGCGACTATGGGTCAGACCAGACACGTGGTTACGAGCCAGCAACGTTTTCTGCCGAAAAATCATTTTCCTCTTATTTTCGGTTCTTTCGTTTAATTTTTTAAATAATTTAGCCAGCGAAATAATATATAGATTTTTTTTGACTTCTCGGGAGTCGACTCTCTAACTTCGTTTCATTTTTTTTTTTCCTTCGTTCCCGATCGTATTGTAAACGGAAACGTAATTTTTAGTAACACCGTCGAGAGAAAGCCTGCATATAATGTAATACGGAATAGCGAATGTATATTATTATAAAGTGTACCGAGAAACGATTTTATTGAAATACAACTGACTTCGATAGGAATTCTTCAACGATCCTGACCCTTTTCTTTTAAAAAAAATTTTTTTTTTAATTACACTTTTTTTCGTACTCTTGGAAGTCGAAAATATTGAACAATTACGAGTTCGAGTAAACCACGATCTTTAGCCGGAGTCGCGAATAACCCGTGAGACGGAATGTAACTGTTCAAAGGATTTATACTTTCATTGTAAATACGATAAAGAATAATCGATTAGCAGATGCAAATGTAAAAATTAGATGAAAATTTCATATTGAGTTACGAGAGTGAATATTAGCGTTGCGATACAAAGTCGACGTTTCAGGGATATTATTTTGTTTTTTTATTTCTTCGAAAATTGTAATTGGCGATCCAAGGGGTGATCTGGAAGGAAGAAACTTTATATATATGTGATGAACGATATTTATATATATATATATATATGCATTTCCCGTTTTCTTCACGATCAAATATCGTCGCTAATTGTCAAGTGGCAGGATGTTTTTTTTTTTTTTTTTTTAATTCGATTGATCTTCCTCGCAATGGTGGTCGTTTATAGAGTTTGGTACTTATTTCCCATTAGACATTCGATCTGAGCTGAATAACTACGAACCGCATGAGTAATTAGTATCAATATGAATCCAATTTTGCGGTCTTCGAGAAGTAGCGGTTTTTGCGGTAAACGCTTGTGAAACTAACGAACTGTATTTGTGGTAAAAATTCCAATTTTTTCACGATTAATTCACTTTTTTTGGATTTAATTATACGAAGCTACAGATTTTTGGGACTTGTATTCCGAGACTGAAAATATCTGCATACGATCTTCATTTTCATGAAACTTGAAGAGTTTGAAGCAGGAATTTACTGAAATGTTTATTTTTTTAATTAAGATTTTTCAAAATTATTTTTTTTAATTAATTTTTTGTTGAACGATTTAAAAAAAAATTATTTTATCTGCCATGTTCAAAGCATTTTCCAGCATTTTTTCATTAATATTATTTTTAAAAATAACTAGGTAGAATTTTCGTCGATTGTGACTATGAAGTCATCCGAAGTACGGATGGTTAAAATCATATTTCAATTATTAATATAATTACAATTGAATAGAAACGATTGAAGGATTGTGTCACTTTTCCAAATTATTTATTTATTTTGTACCGCAATGCTTAAAAAGGCAATTGTGAAAAATATAATAAAATAAATCGCAGAAAAAAATTATATAAAACCATTTATTTAATAAATTTGAATTTTCATGGTCAAAAAACCCCATTAGAAGAAAATACACAAAAAAAGAAAATCTTTGAACGTGAGAGTGCAAAAATCCATTTGTTTTGCCATACTTTAATATTTATAATTATTGATATTTCGATATTTGGAATTAATCGTATTTATGTGAAAGAAAAGAGACAATGATAATGCTCATCTGTGTCGACTACTTTCGAAGATCCAAACTTACGATCGAATCATCTTCGGACTACAATAATCATTTTATTTTTGGCAAAGAGACGTGTCAATTCTTGCTAATGTTGAAACAAACTGCAGGGTGTCGTGGAAAACTCGAAGAATTATTGGGACGAAAAAAAAGTCGTTACAATCTCTCTTCTGGATCGCCCTGCGGCTCGTTCCATAAAATTAAAAAATAAATAAATAAAGACAACGTTGAAATTGTAAAATGTAAAAATATAACGATACACGTGTGTTTGATATGCGTGATATACGTTGTGCGTTGATTAACGAAAATTGTTAAAAATGATAAATATGCGTAATTGTGAGTGATTTGCCACAAATAATTATAATCATTGTACGATTCATTGATTTCGAAACCTCTGCGAGTTTACGTTGTACAGCTGTTGTGAAGTAATTTAGAATCGAGTCACGAATTACCGAAAAAAACATTTTATCAGCGAGTAAAATTTTTTTTCGATCAACATTTCTATGTATTTCGAGGAAAATTTCGATTCTAGATTATAGTCGCTTACGCAAGCGGAACGAGCAAACACAATCATAGTCTCATCGAACTAGTTTGAGAAACAATGGGATTTTTTTAATCGTTCATCGAGTCTAATTGGAATTCTTTCATTTTGGCATTTCCAAATTCATTTCGAACTATCGTTCGAGAGTCCCTGATTTTTGTCCCATTTTTTTATTTCAAAATCCCCAACTTATTTGGATTTTTTTATTTCCATCGCAAAATTTTATATTTTCGTTTGGAATTTGTAATTGGAGTTTCAAAATTGACGCTGGAAAATATACGTATCGAAATGATGGGCTAATTGCAAAAATTCACGATAATTTCTTTATTTATCGTGACGAAAATTTCGTTTTGATTATTTGCAGCTTCCCCTCGTGAATTCTCAATCAACAGCCTTTGAGAACCGTCACAAACGAACTTTTATCAATATCGAATAATTTCCCTGATTCGATCGTGGGAATTTTATTTTTAGAACGAATCATCCTAAATTAGAGTCGCGAAGTCATTAGACGTCGTCAATCGTCAAACTAAAAATCATCAAACGTCGATTAAGTTACTGGATGGACTATCGAACAAAAAATTTGTAAAAAATGGGGAGTCATGGATTTTAAAGTCTAGATGCGCCATACATGTTCAGCCTTACTTCCAAGTAATTAAATAATAAATTTACAGTTACTAATATTAATTTTTTTATTTTCAATAATAATTAGAAACTCAAATTCGAAGATATTGGAATGTGTTTGACTGACGTTTTATCAGTGACTGTACATCTGATCTAACGATTCACTAAAAAAGTTTCTCAATTTTTTAATTTAATAAACAATGGAATGAATCTTTCGCTATTTTAAAAATTGACATTTCTTTGAAACTGAGACAAATCGTTATCTCTATTCTAAATATTGATGGCGTAATATTTTCAGTATTTTCGGCAATTTAGATTCATTCGTTTTACAAGCATTAACATCTGCAAACGCTGTTTTCCCAAAAACGACACTTTCAAAATAATAGGTTTATAACTACCAAATTATTGATTGAAAAAATCTGAAGTAATTATCAGGTTATTGTATGATCAAGAACTGTATTGTCAATTCCTGAAATTATCAATTATTACTCAATTATCAATTATCACTCAATTATCAATTATCACGCAATTATCAAATTATCGATTATCAAATTATCAATGATGAACTATGAATTATTATTATCGATTTCAGAAATTATATTAAGTTATAAACAAGAATTGTATTATCAGTTCCTGAAATATTCAAGACTTTTATCGATTTCTCAACATCCATCCAGTAATACACAAACAGAAAAAAAAACTGTCCCTATTTCCGATTTCGAAGTCGTTACAATTTGTGTCAGAGTTAATTATCGTTTCGCTCTTACGAACGTTACATTTTCGAGACCTACATTCATATCCGAGTGTCGTATCGCGTCATAAAATCAGAAATTCGAAAATTTTATCGTCTTTGAATTAAAAAAAAAAAGAAAAAAAGTTCGTCGAGGCATTTAAAAGAAACGGGATCGCTATGTGACTCTGACCGATTCCAATCGTGTCTTCGATCGAATAATCATTATTGTTCTTCGGTATACTTCTGAAGAAACATAATTCGGCACTTTATGAAATATATCTTTCCATTGAAAATTCCAATCGACCGAGATTATCAAATTGGTCGGCGATTCGAGCGTGACGAAGAATCCCCTCCCCTCCGCCTTCCAGCCAGTATTTTCACATCAAGATAATCAGACAAATGAAAATCGGTCGATTTTTGGAAATAAAAAAATCTTGGTCCCTGACAAATCGTTGGAAAAACGGTACGGAAATTTCAGGAGTGTCCATGCCGAAAATCCGATCGTAATCGTCCCGTTGCGAGCGATAAACTCTAAAGTCGATAGAAAAAAAAATCCTGATCATCGGGAATGGTCGCAGGGTGGAAAAGGGTGATAAAAAATGGCGAATAAATCCAGCGTTCACTGATCCGTGTAGCGTGTTAGGACGGTCCGAGAGTTTTCCAGTTTTGTCGTATATTCGAGTATGAAATATAGCGCGGAAAGAGGAACGGGGAGAGGGATTGACCAAGGTGGTCACGTGACCGATACCACCGACTTCCGGGTATAAAAACTTGTATATACTTCTTCGGGACTGGCTCGTTGAGGATCACTCGAACGGGGACGCTGCGATGCGGTAAAGAAGACCAAAAGGAATAAAGAGATGAACAAGAGCAAACGCGAAAGAGAAATGAGACTGCGATGAGCCAAACGTTACTTGATTTGCTCGTTCCGCCTCGGAATCTCTGACGCGAGTCCGTCCGGCTCTCTTCACCGTAAATTTTGTATGGGGCACTTTGCGCAGAGGCACGATTTATTTCCATAAACGTTGTTTCGAAAATTTTTGAAAAATATCGAGGAATTTAATGAATACAAAAAGAAAGCTGAATTGATAGCCCGATTTTTTAATGTTGCGTTTAAAAAGAGATTTTTTGGTTAGTCTGGGTTTGTTTGGGTCCAAAAATGAGGTTTTTTTCTACTTGTTTGGGTTTGGTTGGTGTTCGTCTTTCGGAAGGAGAATTTTGGATTCGTTTGGGTTTGCTTGCCGTCCGCTTTTCAAAAAGAGATTTTTGGATCAGTCTGGGTTTGTTTGGGTCCAAAAATGAGGTTTTTTCTTTACTTGTTTGGGTTTGGTTGGCGTTCGTCTTTCGGAAGGAGAATTTTGGATTCGTTTGGGTTTGCTTGCCATCCGCGTTTCAAAAAGAGATTTTTGGGTTCGTTTGGTTTCGTTTCCCATTCGTGTCCTCCACGACATTTTTCCGTAGTTTTTATCAAATTTGTTTCGCATTCCTGATACAAGTGACTTTTTTGAATATTTTTTTTTCCCGTTCGTCATCCATGTTAGAAACCTCATTTTTGGATATCCGTGTCATTCATCTCTAAAATGACACGTTCGGGTTTGTTTAGCGTTGTTTGTCATTCTAAAAATGGTGGACTTAGATTCGGTAATTGAAGCTTGAAAATAAATGCATGGAAATAAATCTCACCGAGACGAAACCGTCCACCCTCCATTCTGAGCCTTCCGCCAAAACAATCATGCCTCCCTCACCGTCGTTCTAAGCTACGCTTATCAATCGACCGTAAACAAAAAAAAAACACATCAAACATGACTCTCATCCCTAGGTATTAACATTTTTCATTTGTTTGGCCGTGTAATTGAATTACTCCAGTTATTAACAATTGCATCGCAATCGGAATACAAAAAATCAATCAAAGTATATTATCACTAATGCACTATTTATCGCATAATTTGGAAGTAACTTACTTAAATTATTAACAATTCGTTTTATCGAGTCGAGTACTCAGGCTGATAATAATCTGTTTTAGTAATTCTACATAAATAATCAAAATAATACGATTAATATAATTCAGCATCCTTTTTGCTTCCACCAAACAATCCCTCAATCCGTAAAACGTCATCAATTCAAATACGACGAAAAAAGAAAGAAAATTAATTAAAAGAAAGAAAAAAATAAATATTCCTTTAAACCGAGCAATCTGAATTCCTCGCAGCTGGATCCTCGATGTTTTGGGTCCGAAAGGACAGAATCGAGGAGGAGTGCCCTGTGCATTGTCGCTTTATCATTGTACAGTTTATGCATCGACCAGCGCAGTACAGGGCCGATATAATGCCGGAGGGATTCGCGCGAGCTCTCGCGCGATGAGCCAACATTGGCAATAGGGGAATAAGCCGAGCTGCTGTTACTACTGCTGTGATGCGATTACGCGAATGATGGACTGAGAGAGAAAGATCAAGAGAGAGAAAGAGAGAGAGAGAGAGAGAGAGATAGGTCGAGACAGAGAAAGCGAGATCGAGAAAGAGAGAGAGGGAGCGGGAGGGTGAGAGAGAGAGAGAGAAAGCGAGATCAAGAGAGAGAGAGAGAGGGAGAGAGAGTGAGAGAGAGAGAGAGAGAGGAGCGGGAGAGAGAAAGAGAGAGAGAAATCACGATAGAGAGAGAGAGATCAAGCGACAGAGAAAGCGAGAAAGAGAGAGAGAAATCAAGGGACAGAGAAAGCGAGAAAGAGAGAGAGAAATCAAGGGACAGAGAAAGCGAGAAAGAGAGAGAGAAATCAAGGGACAGAGAAAGCGGGAGAGAGAGAGAGAGAGAGAGAGAAATCACGATATAGAGAGAGAGATATCAAGGGACAGAGAAAGCGAGAAAGAGAGAGAGAAATCAAGGGACAGATAAAGAGAGAGAGTGAAAAATCACGATAGAAAAAGAAAGGGAAAAAGAGAGAGAGAGAGAGAGAAATCAAGAGACAGAGAAAGAGAGACAGAGAGGAAGATAGCAAAACTGAGAGAGACAGGAAAACCGAGAACGATAAAAAGAGAATTTCATTTCTTGCCCTATACTGTTTGAGCTGTGCACGTGGTTTTCTCTTCTTCAGGAAACCCCCGCCCCATCCCTCCCTCCGCTTCAACCCCCACCCATCATCACGTCGCGATTTTACAGTTAAGGACGCGTCGTGGCACGACGTTCCTCAGAGTTCGAGCCCGCGCTATCTTTCAGAGATGAAATTAAACCTGACCGTTGTGTCTCATTGCCCCTCGTGATTAAAAGCAAAACCGTTCCAGAGTCCCCTTTCAACCGTACTCTTTACTCCCCCCCCCCCCCCCCCGCCCCCCCCCCCCCCCCCCCCCCCCCCCCCCCCCCCCCCCCCCCCCCCCCCCCCCCCCCCCCCCCCCCCCCCCCCCCCCCCC